>CM023489.1:86577322-86630616 GCA_013339685.2 Hyalomma asiaticum | reverse complement strand
AAAAGGCCCTAGGACATAACCTTTAAACACTCCGGATGTAACCTCAAGCGCAGGAGAGTTATTACTCATGATGATTACGCTTTCTCAACGGCCAGTAAAAAAAAAACAGCCATCCTTCTGTAACCAAGAGAAAAGTTGCCACATGTATAGTCAAGCTTGCATGGCGGTTTCGAATGATTAACCGCATGAAACCCTTAGAAAGGTGATAAAAAAATATGGCATCAATTTGTTAAGCTGCGTCTCTCGCCTTAATTACGCCTTAAAAAAGCTTGGGGTTGTGTAATAGTGCTATAACGAAACTGAAAGCAACGCTGAAGGTTAAAAAGGATATTCTTAATAATGAGAGAAGCTGAAATATGCGTGCGATGCACTTATTCTGACATTTTGCATGTGTAGAACGTTAGAGAGATGGGCCCGTAGTCTAACATTTTTTGGCGGCAGAATTTTGGCGCAAAAGGCCAATTACGATTCCGCCTGGGCGGCAACTAATTATTTATATGGAGATTCAAGATCATGTCAGGAAGCTCCTAGGAGACAGGAGTCTCTTCAACAGAAGGATACGTGCCACTGTTGTCAGGACGAAGGTCGCCGTGGGCTAGTGTGGAAATAAATTGAATTTACCTGCTGAACGCTTTAGCGGTCTACTTAAAATACCTAGAGAGATTAATGACAATTGTGCTGCTTGAGCTCTCGCGAAGAGAAATTGTGCTCCAGAATTTTGTAGTATTCGTGCGCCATCAATTAATTTAATTGACGTCGTACTAACAATGTGTAGCTATCTTATCGCTGCCGCAAAATTCGTCCTTAAAAATGCAAAGCTCAGCAATAGCGTACAAGAGCGAGAAACGAGGGGACAGGAAGTCAGGAAGGTTAAACAGCCGCGCGTCCGATTTGCTACCCTGCACGGGGGAAAGAGAGAATAGGGGATACAAAGAAATAGAGGAGAGAAAACCATGACTGCCGCCGCATCTGACAGTGCCCATTGTCTCAAGACTCGTTCGCTGATGTAAGTAGAATGTGGAGACTGGCCTTCTATCTCCTGTTCCCTACTGCATTTTCTTGGACTTCCGTAAAGCATTCGACATGGTAAATGATTCATTTCCCTGAAAGAAACTTCAACAACTAAGTTTAGATCCTGCTCTGCTTAGGTGGATAGAAAACAACTTGTGTCAGTCCCGATAACGTGTTCTTCTAAATACCCTATACAACACGTGACATCGGGAGTGAACCAGGGCTGTAGTTGTGAGAACAGTTTTATTTTTATATGTTAATGATATATGACTGCGTTTCATCATATATTCGACTATTTCCTGACGACTGCGCTATGTTGAGACACATAAGGCAAGTGACTCCAAACTGGTTCTAATATATTCAGAACTGGTGCTCTATGTGGGAAATGAAGTAAAATAATAAGCAGTGGTTCCATATTCGTTTTGCAAGAAAATGGAACGCAAGGGAGTTTGAATACCTTTTAAACAATGAACCTCTAAAACACCATACTGATGCGAATATCTAGGCGTAATTTTTTCATCTGATCGCTCATGAAATACGCATGTGAGCTAGTGGGATAGCTGAAAGGGCGTTAAATTTTGTACAACGCAATTTAAGAACATGAGAACTAAACTTAAAAAAAAAACTGCCTACCTAAAATGTGATTGACCTATACTAGATTATAACAAGTGTAACTTGTCCGCACCGCAACTTACACTTCTCGAGTTACACTGATCGACGAAATGGAGAACAGCCACAGTCGGGCGGCTAAGGTCGTCTCGGGACGGTACAAGAGCAGAAGAGGGTGGGGGGGGAGGGGGGGAGTGAAACTCAAATGAAAATGAACTTGAGTGGGAACTGCGTTCCTCGCGCCGATGGAAAATTACAGTTGATTTCCTTTTTCAATATTTATGATAAAGAGGAACTAACAAAGAAAAATACTTTAAAGAACTCATTACCGCTCATACAGAATTGACTATGACTTCCAATAAGGATTGCGTACCAGAACGAACGTATCACCAAATATTTTGTTAAAACCATTCGTGAGTGGGACAGGTTCTCTCAAGTGCGAGTGTCCTGTAAAATGAAGATTTGTTTAAGTCAGTGCTGTAAGGCACCTCTCTGTAACACCTCAGGGAAATGCTAGGTAGTCCTGAATAAGGAAGAATAAAGAGTCATGTTTCCAGGCATGACGTCAGGGCGCCAGCTGGGGAATGTATGCGAGGTTTACGAAGAACCAAGCGAACGTGAGCCGCACGCCACACGTCGAACGGTCCATCGAACGTAGTAGCAGAAAACCTCGGCGTGCACTATAGTTTTTGATCGTATTCTTATCCAGTATTCCATTTCCCAGTGGTAGCTCCGGACGAGAGCAGGAGGCATGAGAGCGTTCCGACGTGATGATGGCACACGAGACACGATGGTCTCCAGTATTTAGCGGGGAAATTGGGGCATGGGCTAAAAATATTTTAAGGGGCCCCACAATGAAATCTGAAGAATGGACGCAGTGTGTGCAGTATCTGCAAGGCATTTTGTCCAGACGGCGTTATGTTGCTGAGAAACATGTAAACAGCAACAACCCCAAGGACGGGGTTGACAGTAGCAAATATATAAAACAATTAATTAATGGCGGCACTATGAAGGCAACCTGCCGGTCTACCTCTTCCGCTTGACTTGATATAAGCAATGAGTTCAGTGCCGCAGTGTGTTGAGGTGCAGAGGATGACTGGCACCCGGAAATGATCATCGCAGAATCTGTCGTCAACTTCCCCCCAGTATCCTTATAGCTGGCGTATATATCGGCTTATAATGGAGTATATAATTGGCTTTGATATCGTGTCTGCTCGGCCTGGCCGGCAGAGGAGGTCGAGAAGACGGTGGTGGAAAGCGTGTAGTCGAGACTGTGGCGGTCTTTAAGGAACGCTATCGGTGGGAGCGTCGCCGGCGTTCTTGATTGATTGATTGATTGATTGATTGATTGATTGTGGTTGGGAAAGGACGCTAATTTCTGCAGCCCATGTAGGGAGCACGGCTAAGCGTCCGTCGGGGTGGGGGAAAGGGATTCACGATGGGAGCTTCATGGCAAGACTAGTCTTCCCTCGCCATCTGCTTTAGTATTGCATTTTCCTCTTGAATAGCGCGGGTGTCTCCTACGCGCTTCAGGCGTGTCAATCTTGAAACGCGATGAGGCATATGTAGTGCCTTTTAATTCAGGGGGTCTTTCGATACGGTTTGTTAGTTTTCAATAGAACAAAGCTTCACATGCGACACCTTCAAGAAGGGTGCTAATATATTAACATAATGCAGGATGTGTTTAGCTTTTTGAACTTATAAAAATAATTACCAATCACATCAATGATTGACCAACAGTTTTCTTTCGTAGTAACCAACAGCGAAAACTCTCACCTAAATAGTTAAAAGATTGCGTTCACGACAATGCGTTAAAAAGCATTGTTTCAGACCAGGGTCTACCAAGTGTGGGATTGCAGTACAACAAACAAAGAGAGTTACACACAGGACGGTAAGAGAACGAGAGACTAGGCGCTGATATCGTTCTGTGGTGCTGCGCTATTTCTCCCTGGCTTAACAGTGCACTCACCCAGCCTAGGCAGGCGCACACCGAATTGAATCACTTCTTGAACAGGAAACACCCCCTACCCTTACACTACAGAAAAGGATCGCTCACGTAGTCGCGTCACCGAGGGCTCGAGCTTTTATATCTCCGTCATGGAACACAGCAGCCCTATAAGCTAACCATTAAGACAAAATGGTACGCACTGTTCCTGCGCGCGAGCCCTAGCATCCACTTCACTGACGTGGAAAAGCGATAGCAACGGAAAGCGGTGCGGCGCAAGCCTATGAAAACTCTAAGGGTGTACCTGCAGAGAGGAGACAACATATGTGGAGGGTTGTTTTCTAGCCATGCCATTTTGCCAGTTTCTGAGCGATGTGCTGAAGGGTACGCTCGCGGTTTCGCCTTATTAACTACCTGCTGCGTCGCATTAGCTAGAGAAACATGGTCACCATCGAGGTGAACTTTTAACGCACACCAGCATTGCGTACAAAAGACCCACAGCTGAGCTTGAACTAGTGCGAAGTAACAATGCGTTAAGAGCTGCAGAGACGCAGCGTGGTCGGGATGTGCCGCCATTAGTGCTCGTTGGGCCAGCAACGGATAGGAGAGGGCATTCGCACGTGCCGGGCTATTAGATAATTATACATATTTCGAATATCCCCAAAGGCAAAACCATTCTATGTTTGAGTCGGATATGTAAGAATTCCGTTGCTATATTAATTACGGCACAATAGGAGAAGCACTGATGAAGAAAATCAAACGTGGAACAAATGAAATAAGTCCCCATGCAGCAAAATTAGAATGCATATAAACATTGGACTACGTGACGTTTTCGGAGTGACAGAGCGTACGTATGCGTCTTTGTGAACCTCTCTTTGTCAGAAGGTCCCTGGCCGCTACAAGAATGAGACAGAACAAAATGCTTGGAACATTCGTGGTGCACATTTCCCAGAATGTGCCTGGCATTAAATGAAGCGACAGCTTGCCAGCCACTTGAAGAATAGTACGCCTTTCATGACCGGCGACTCCGTGTTCGCGAACGTATTTATATCAATAATAATAATAATAATAATAATAATAATAATAATAATAATAATAATAATAATAATAATAATGTATTGTGTTTTACGTGTCAAAACCACGATATTATGGCGAGGCACTTTGTAGTGCACTACACCGGCAGTTCAGCTGTACGTACAGATTGGTAACGGCAGTGACCGCAGCCACTCTTTCCTCAAGATAAGCCCGCAATCTTGTGTTTCGCCGCGCAAAAGTCAACTGACACAAATAAAATCCCCCCATAGCGCGCTTATCTAATTTTATACACACCGCCCACGTAATGCTTTTTTATTGTATGACCGAAGCATGGTTTCCTCTTCTTTCGCTTTAATAGGACTTTGATTGCCGGGACGTCGAGCACTTACTGTATGGTGGCGCTCTTCGCGATGGCCTGCGTCGCCGAAGGATCTTTTAGCTGCTACTCAAACCATCTCAGCCTGCGCTTCTCAGAGCGTGTGAAAGTGCTCACGCAAGGAGCAATTTTCCGAAGGGTAAGACTCCTCAATTTCTACGGGATATGTTGCATAAACGCACCGGTTACGGCCAGCAGGTAGCAGCCACGCCCGGTTCTTGCAGCGGGGCTAGTGGGATAAGGCGTTGGTTTAGTGAACACACACAAAAACGCACATACGGCGGTCGGTGTCGCCGAATACGTTTTTTCAAGAAGCGCGAAAGGACGGCGTGCTACGGCCTCTCGACACAATTGCTCCTTTGTCCGGGATTTACTTGCGAGAAGAAGTTCCCCATTCTAGCGAGGGACAAGAACAGGCTGGTGGTTCACGCTCTCCACGGTCTTTCTCACGCGCACCGCGGCTGTGCTCCGCCCTGGGTAATCTCGTCTCCTGAAGGTGGTCTCCCCTTTCAACTCTCAACTTTCACTCCCTTTCCCTCGTGAGTGTTTCGCTTGGGATGTCCTCTGTCGAGAGACGCTGGGAATTTCGAATCTAGTTTCCTTTGCAGACACTCTCTCTCGCAAGCAACCTCTGTACAATTAAGAAAGGCGAAGCTTGCGCTAAGTCATGCAAGGCTTCAGCGAACCACGAATATTTGAAGGTTGGCATAGTTTAGCTAGATCTCACTTGACAACTTATTTAGTCTTGGCTCACTTGGGCTTGCCTCAATTACTCAAACTACTAGCTTTGGCTAATTAGTATGGACAAGTGCGGTGGAAAGCCGTTTTAGTGGAAAGCCGTTATCACCTCCCAGTGACAGGTACGCTGGTTTTGATTCCTTGTGGGGAGCGCCGTTATCACTTTGTTACGCGCAACGCAGGCCGCGCTTACCTTGCATGCCACTTCTGGAACCGTGTCGACCACTCTTGAAACTTTGCACCCTTGACGCGCAAATTTTGAGTGACTTCTGAAATTCCAGAGATAATGCGAGAACGCACTATGACGCTTGTATAAAAGCCGACGCATTACGCCGCTTGTCAGTCTTTCCGTTGACCGACGAATGTTCACGCCGCTATTGCTGTGCATTGTCATTAGCGTTATTTTGCTGGGCACCAGTTCGCCCAATAAACAGTTCGCCTGATATCGCTTGAGTTCTGCATGCTTCGCCTTGAGTTATGCGTGCGTCAAGACCACGTGACATCTCGTGGAGGTGCTTCTCGGTCCTTGTACCATACGCCCTTCCAGTCCTTCGAGCTAGCCAACCCGGTCCTTCGAGTTAGCCGGAAACAAGGACTCCCGCCAGAATACCTGCCGCTTCCCGACAGGGAGAAGAAGAAAAGGGCTGCAAGGGAACCAGCATCCACGATGACAGAGGCAAGGTCTCCGTCAACCGTGGTCGTGCACGAGCGCAAAGGGCCGCCTACCTTCCGAGGATCGTCATACGATGACCCGAAAAGCTGCCTGGACATCTACGACCGCGTTGCAGCCCTTACCAAGTGGGACCCAGACATTCCGTCGACCGACGACTGTTCAAGCCGCTATTCCTGTGTATTGTCGTTGGCTTTGTGTTGCTCGGCGCAAGTTCGTCCAATAAACAGTTGGCCTGACATCGCTTGAGCTCTGCGTGCTTCGCCTGAGTGCCGCATGCGTCACCGCTACCGTGACAGCATGGGCTCCGTTAGGCTCTCAAATTTCATTATACATAATGAGGCTTAGCTCAAGGCTTAGAAGTATCACTCTTTTCTAACAGCAATGACCCACTCAGTGGATATTTAATCTTGGGGGAATCTGTGGAATGCAGCTGCCCCGCAAACGTATACGTTGTTGCAGTTGAACGAAGCACGGAACATCGGTATAGCAAGTACGCTTCGTGAAAACAGCACGTGGGTCGCAGCAAAGACAACACTGTAACATATCGGCGAACCGTGCCAAGAAACTAGTGCAGACTTGACGCTGCGCTATGCGCAAACGCAAGCCGCAAACCAATGCAGCCACCTGTATGAAAAGCTGCCTCCTCAAAAGCAGACCAATGCGGCCATCATAACCGCGTCAAAAAATGCCAGCGTCCTTTCAGCACCGTTTGCTGCTTTAATTGCTGAAAGCAGGAGCACATTTGTTGCAAAATCACAGCATGGCTTCAGTGTTACCGCCGCTCAGGGCATCACAATTTTGCACTGTGCGATATTTTTGACGGACTTCTCACACGCAGCCCACCGTCAACCCTTGCTGAAGTCAAAAACCGAGAGGCGGCCACACCACGAAAAATTCAGATAGCGGCAGCCACTTCAAGCCGCGCGAGATCATCATTTGCATTGCTGGGAATAGCCAGTGTGTGGGCGTCATGAAACCGTGGCCGCGCACTTACGGAAGTATAAAGTACCTTGTTTGTGCGCACGGCAGTCACTCTCACGATTGAGCGACGTGTTGGTAGTTATACACGTGCTTTACTTCCAAATAAATCCTATTGTTGAAAGTTCGCAGTCGTGTTGTGTCTTTTCTGTTGTCCGTGTAGAAGTGCTGTATATATTGGCTATGTCGCAACAAGAACGCTGAGCATCAGCATTCAGTAACACATTTCGAGCTAGTTGGTGCAACAGGGGGAACAGCGCACTGTACACATCGAGAAAGAAAGAAGGCAACAATATTGGACACTTGTTCAAAGAAATTTCCACAGACGTTCATAATTTCTTCATCTCGAACAAAGGCGTTTCGACATCATCCGACTTCAGGATGAAAGCTGTCGTAAGACACCTTTTATCCGCCACTCCTTTGTCTACTTTTTTGCACATGAAGTAGATTGACTGATTGATTGATTGATTGATTTACTGACTGACTGACTGATTGATTGATTGACTGACTGACTGTCAAGCATTAGAGGCCCTCGAAACACTTCAAATAAGCCCGCAGATTACCCGGCTCGACATCGTGACCACTGCAGCAACTGCAACAAGTGTGGGCGTCTCCGCCTCTCAAGTCGTTGCGCATATGGTACGTCGAGTCTTCGTGGATGAAGTGGCTCACTTTCGAGGCGCAGCTGCCAATCGCGTGTGCCATCAACGCGCCTTGGATGAGCGCTGTTTGTAGGAACCGGTGCCTTGGTCAAGACCTGCATACAGATAGCACCATACCTACGATGACGACTATCGGGAAAAGAGCATGACACAGGCAGGACTCAGAAGTTTCACAAGACGACAGGAGGTTCCGTCTCAGCTTAATTTTCCCGCTTACAGTGCGCCTAGGAGAGCTATGACCAATGTCAATGAAAGCCACCGCAGGCGACAAGTGTATTTCAACTGCAGGATTCAAGGGCGTATCTCGAGGTGTTGCTGGCAGCTCGCCCAGCGTGCCGTCGGCAGGCTTTTGTTCGCCGCGTAAGAATAACCCAATAAGAGACGCTTGTGATGTGCGTGTGCACTTTAACTTCGATTTCTTCCACGTGACAAAGACTCATGTGGACTAACAGAGTGCCAACGTAACATCGCACCGTGAGCCACACCCTAGTAACGACAGTTCACCCGAGGTACTGGGTAGGGGCATGTCGCGCACACAGCTACTCAGCGGAAGTACGCTGATCCTACTTCTGACATAGTACTGAATGACGTACAAGTGCGTGTGGCCAATTTCCTTGTTGATTGCTGTGGAATACGCCGCGTTTTCTTGTTGTTTTGAACCTGTCGCCGTACAAGCATGCGCGCATTAAGAGTTCTTGCGCAGGCGTCAGTATACATCTCGCAGATACAAGGACTTCGGGACCTCAAGGAAAAGACAAGTAGTCCCGGTATGGATGGTGGGAAAAGATAGTTGGAAGGCCGGCGGCGGTACTAACGTGAAGGCATCAATTCAAAGTCGCATGAAACCCAAAATTTGCTTATCGTCGAACGTGCACGCTTAAGCACTGATTTCATATTTCCATCAAAAAAGACGTTAACTCAGACAGGTCATTCATTCGGCCAACATGAGGCGCATGTGCTGTCCGTTCATGTTTCCGTCATGTTTAGCTCAAAACCATGTCGCCATATGATGTCGTCTTCAATTATGAGCTCGGCAGTGGAAAAGTGACTATCGGTACGGTGACACAGCGGAAGCTCGACAAGACAGAAGTGACACAACAGAGCTTCGCACATCAACTTTGTTAAAACTAGCGCCTGTGTTGTGTCCACGGTTCTGTCTTGGTCTATTCGCACTTAACCATGCCGATACCGGATCACCAGATCTCTCAAACTTTCAATCTGCTTCTTTATTGTCTCTACTAATTTTTCTCGTCCAACCACAACGTAAACAGGCCCTGCCACGGTGGCCTAGTGGCTGTGGCAATCGGCTGCTGCTTTAAAAGTTCCAGGGATTCAATCTCTGCAGCGCCGAATGTGTTTGGATAGAGGAAAAATGTAGAGACCCATTTACTATGCGATGTCATTGCATGTTGAAGATGTCCAGGTGGACATAAAACTTACAGAGCCTTCCACTACTACGTCTCTCATAATCATATGTTTTTTTTTTGTTATTGCAAAATCCAAGAAATTAAGATTGTTATAACGCCGCCAAGGAAAACGATGAGGCAAATAGACTAAAAAAGACAGACGCTGACACTTTATTGGTGTCCTTAGTAATCTGAGTGAACCTTTCACACAGACGTGCATGTCTCTCTAAGGCATGCTAACTATATATACTTAGATGCCAATATACATATAGCCGCCAGCCCTCTTTACAGTTCTCAATCACAGTATTCTGTTAGCACAAAGCTGAATGCAAACGCTAGACATATGACTGTACTAGAACTAGGGAAATGCGACCTTCATGGTCGAGTTTGTACCAATTTCGTTGGGACTGTTTATGGACGTTAAACTGCGCACAATGCCTGAACACTTGCAGATGCTGAACTACTCTCCCACGGCACGCTCATCTGCCTCGCCTGCTTACATCGCCTCTGTGATGGGAGTCGACTGTACCCTGGTGTCTTTCAGTGCTCAGGTGATGCTGACTTCATTGCCTGGCCTACTGACCATGCCTATCGTACTCTACATGCTCACCACTCGCATAGGAATTGGTCCTGGACTCTGTTGCGGATCCTTGCTCCTGGCGGCACTTCTGGGATTCTGGATCTTCGTCGCTGCATATTACAAATTTCAAGTAAGCTGACCATAGACAGCTTACCCACGTGGTCGCCAGAAAACAGTTGTGTTTACATCGGAATATTATAATTTCTGCTGTGTAATCCAAGTAGCATATGTCGCACTTAGTCGTCCCTTAGTCGTTGACGCTGAGCCTGATAGACCGTGATATCACCCTGTGAAAACACCCGTTCCGTATCAAAGCAAGCACAATGAGTGCGTTAGAATTGTGCGTTCGAAAACACAACTTTTTATATAAAAATGTGATAAAGTGAATGCGGATCCCGTCCGCCGCCGTAGACTAGTGGTTATGGTGAGTGCGTACTAAAGGCCGATTCTATCCCACCAGTGGCGGTAGCACCTCTGATTTAGAAGGAAATCTTAGACGTTCTTGTACTGCGCGTTTGCAAGTGGCGTTAAAGGGCCCTCCAACACTTTTCGAAATAAGGCTCGAATGACATCACCAGTGCAGTTCATTACTTCATGAGTTGTCCGGCGCCAAAGCTTTCCAGATCCGTTATATGTAACGGATACAGAGCGTCAAGTTTAGAAGAGTTCCACCGTCCGAGTGCGTCCACTCTCCTTACATCCCAACGAGCGCATTCGCAGCTATACAGAAAGAGCGAAGAGGAATTTCGACCACCTTGGTGCTTAACGTACACTGACGCACAGCACACGGGCCTCAACATTCTGCCTCCATCAAAATGCAGCCGCCGCGGCAGGGGCTCGATCGCGCGAACTCCGGTTCTGCAGCCGACTGTCATAGCCACAACACCACTGTGGCGGGGTAGTTAGGCTAGAGTTCGCAGCCACAAAATCTTTCATGGGATCCGCTAGGTACCTGAACTTGCGCCACTTCTAACTTGGTTCAGTGGTGCGGTTGGTCTATGAAGGCGCAGAAACAAGCAGTCCCTGCACAATCTCGCTTGCCTATTCGACTCAGAACACATAATCTTGCATGTCCTTGTTCCATGTGCTTGGGATGGGCTAAAGCCACCAAAAGGCGACAAATATTCTGGGGGCAGCCCCTTATTCCTTAAGAAATAGGAAAGGGTGTGTCTAGACACAGAGATGATAATGAGAGTGAGAAGAACGCAGGGATCCACATACAAAATAGGTAAAAGATTCTAGTGTACTAGAAATAAAGCTTCCTAGGGTGGGCGTTTGTCCTAGGTGGTTTATGTTGCGAAGAAGGGAAAACAGCGCGGAATTTCAGACGACGCACACAGGAGAACCTACGACGAGTTATGCTGATTTACAACTGATTTTGTTTTTCGATATGTGGGCACGCATTTCTGTAGCAGAAACAATTCTAAAGAAGCCCAAGAGCACACAGGACAGCCAATCATCATCGGAGGGCAACAGGAATGAGAAGTTAATTTTAAGCATTTGTGCATGGAGTTGACCATAACTTCAAAAAGATAGGAAAACACGCTGTGAGCGCTGTACTCTCCGCGCCCAAAAAACCCATGAGCAATGTGTGCGCAGGTGAACAAGACATGAAGATGATTGGACGTAACGTATGAATACAGGATGCAAAAGCTATTAGAGGCTACCTTGGCATCCACTGCTAATGTCCCCCGAGGCAAAAGTAATTAAATCGGGGAGGATGGCCGCACCATCATAAGATATAACGGGCATAATGACAATCGGCATTAAAAAAAGGAGGGGCACAGCCAAACACAAGTTTTAGCTGAAACCTTCTATTGCATCCATTGCAGAGATTGTGGCCGCGAACCGCGACTTCCGAAGCAAAGGTTATCGCCAGACAGAAAGAAACGTGAACCCATAAATATTTGAAGCCGCTGAAATAGAACACCTTAAAGATATACGGGTTAGCATGGCCTCGGTAACCCTATATATCTCATAAAGAAATTGAGTTTTTATCCGTCAGATGATCTGCGCGTGGTTGCGATACAGAGTGGTGACGCGTTGGTTTTGAGGACACAGGGATGAGAGCACAATTATGGTTGCCCCGTGTGATCTTGCCTATCGTGTGTAATTCTTACCTTCCAAACGATAAGCGCGCCCACTTCTGGAAAAATTAATGTCAGCTCTGAGTCAGCGCCTGTCATCGTCCATTCCGCTGTGTGTGTCGTCTAAAAATCTGCGCTGTTTTCCCTTCTTCGTAACAAGAACCAGCTAGCCCAAACGTCAACCTTACCAGGTAACCCGTAGGGCCCGCGCTAACGTGAACGATTGCAGAAAGTTGCGCTATCTCATACGAGCCGTCAAAGCGCAGTTATTCGCCGGGCTTGCGCGCGATCCTCCGCTCATCGGCGCCGATTTTACCGAAGAGGCGACAGCCATTGAGCGCGCCCTTCATTAACGATGGAGGTATAACGCTCGGCTGTCCACTGGTACTCCGATAAACGCCGCCGCAGTTGCTGCTGATTATCATAGCCCCTTCTGAAGTTGACGCGCGAGCTTATCAAAGAAGAACTTCAGAAGACTTGGACGCCAACAGTGCTTAAATCCGTAGCGTGAGACGCCAATGTGGTGCGTGGCAATATCACGCATGCGTTCACGGCAGCCGGTCCTGGCCAAGAGCAGCGTCCCGCGAGCTACGCCGCCGCTGTCCAATGTCGACCACGCGTTGCGGCTATGCTTTTACTACACGACACGGCATGTAAACTTATTTCAGGTACTCACATAGACTGCCTGGGATGGACTCGGACCACAAAACTAAGTTTGGTATGAACTACCCAACCTAACCTGGCACACAGTTCGTAAGAACGGGTTGGTGACATTGCGGAAAAACATAGAGAGACTGACCGATTGTCTCAGATGTAAATGCGACAAGGTTAGTCCTCCCTGTCGAACACGCCTAAAGAGACTTGTCCGCTTAGTCCTTTCCCACGATCTGTGATAGGGGAAATTAGGGTCCACCTGTTTTGTAGCACACGCCTACAAGGAAGTCCATACGGATTTCATGCCCTTGTGCTTCGAGTTGTCGATGGATTCGCCCTCGCACTGTCAATCGCTAGCCTCCTGGTTAGCTCAGTTGGCAGGGTGAGCGCCCCGGACAGGCGTTGGTAAGGGGTTCGAACTCCGGACCAGGACGTAGTTTTTGGAAACTGGGAAGCTTTCATTCCTGAGAAATCCGTATGGGTTTCCTTGTAGCCTCGAGCTACAAAAGAGGTGGACCTTAATTTTCCCTTTCATAAACGTCGCACCACCTTGCGGGTTTCCGCAGAACTGATTTGCCATTCCCACGATCTCTATTCTGAATAAATTTTCAGTGAATCGCGCAAAAAATTCTACAAAGTGGGCTTCTTCCCATTCCAATATACAGAGCCCAATACAATGCCGGTTCAGGAAAAGATATCTTAAAAAGAGTTAAAAATATGGCACTTGTACACAATTGCACACTACTATCACACTGGCGGTTAAGACATGTGGAAGAAGGGGGAATGTTTCTACCCTGGGGTAACCACTGTTTTATTTGCAGGAAACCCTTAACAACTGAGCCGGACTGCCCGGGAGGGTGTTTCTTCTGCGTAGAACTATAAGATCTAGCTCTAGATAGCTAAGACAGTGTGACAAGGAAACCCGACGCGGTTACTGACGACGAGGTCGGCGCCGACTGGAGAACACCATGGCGTAGGTTTAAACAGCCAGAGCAGCAAACACGCTCAGCTCGGGTCCCGGTAGCATGGCATTGGCGATCCGGTTGCGGAGCTATCGAGGGCGCGCTTCTCTACATCTTTCCCCCTCGCTGGAGACGGAGCCACTCCGGTAGGCTGACATTGCGAGCACAAGCGGCTTATGACACTGTTTTAGGCGATCTATGTGCACAGTCTCGCGGCCGCGACGGCGCATTTCCCGTAGTGGGTGTGACTGGTTCGACGAGGTAGTTGACGTTTGCCGCAGGACCCTGTAACGACCATGATACTTCGACGCAAACTTCGAGGTGGCACCTGGCGTAGAAGTGGATGGCAGAGAAGCGAGAGCGTGGGGCGGGAGCTGTCGGTTTGGCAGGCCATCATCACGGCGAAATCGCTGCAGTGCTTGTTGTGTAGTGAGGGTGCGAGCTAGTTAGCAACGTTCTTCTGCATATCGAGTGGCTTCGAAAACCGGTGTGGCCTCGGATGAGTCGGGACGCTAAGGCCGGTGTCGATCGGTGATGACGGTTCTCCGCCATAAAGCAAGAAGAAAGGGGAAAAGCCTGTAGTCGCCTGAGGCGCCGTATTGTAGGCGTACGTTACATATTGGAGAATGACATCCCAGTCAATGTGGTTGGAGGCGACATACATCAAAACTATGTCGCCAAAAGTTCTGTTATAGCGCTCAGTCAGACCGTTTGTGTGCGGTTTATAGGCGGTGGTGCAGCGGTGAATAATACGGCATTCAGCGAGTAGCTTTTCAACAACATCCGCGAGAAAGACGCGGCCTCGGTCACTCAGGAGTTCACGCGGAGCCCCGTGACAGAGAACGAAGCGGTGGAGAAGGATGGAAGCAACTTCACCAGCCGTCACGGATAGGAGGGCAGCAGTTTCCGCGTACCCCGTGAGGTGGTCGATAGCCACAATAACCCATCGATATCCAGCAGCAGTGTATGGCAGGAGTCCGTGTAGGTCTATGTCAATCCGGTCAGATGGGCACGACAAAGGATGCATTGGCGCAATCGAGCGGCAAGGACCAGGCTTGTGGTGCTGACACTCTGTGCAAGATCGAATGTACTTTGGCAGACAGGTGTACATGCCGCAGCAATAAAACCTAAGGCGCAGTCTGGCGTAAGTTTTGAACAGACCAGCGTGTGAGCAATGAGAATCAGAATGGAAAGCGACGCATATAGTTGCGCGGAGCTGTCTTGGTATGACAAGAAGCCATTTGCGCCCGTCTGATTCATAATTGCGTCGATAAAGTATTCCATCCCTGATGTTGAAATCGGAAGCCTGCCGGCGTAGAGCTCAAGACGGCGGGCTTGCTGATTGACCAGACAGGTAACGCATCAAATATTCAGTCCAAGGATCCTTTCCCTGCTCCAAAGACATGTCGACGGAAGTACATGGCGAAAATGAGCTGGCAATGGTGGAGACGCTGACAATGTCGGTGTCAACTGGCTAACCAGAAAGAGCATCTGCAGCGCCGTGCTTCTTTGCTGATTGATAGACAACACTGATGTCGTACTCTTGGAGGCGCAGAGCCCGTCGGGCGAGACGACCAGAGGAATCTTTGATGGCGACAACCAGCAAAGGGCATGGTGATCAGTAACGATATGGAATGGCCGGCCATGCAGGTATGATCGAAATGATGTAATGGTCCATATGATCGCCAGACATTCTTTCTCGGTGACTGAGTAATTCGCTTCAGCCTTCGTGAGAGTGTGGCTTGCGTAGGCAACAACATATTCTTTGTAAGCGGGCTTTCGCTGCGCGAGGACAGCACCGTGATGTGACCGTGCAAATGAGAGGCGGCCTCCAGGCTCCGGTGACGAGGGACATCAGAGAAGCTTTTATTGTACATCAGAGGGCCCAGACGCACCACCACCCGTGGGCCAGAAGTCGGAAAACCCAACAACGCCGAGCACTCCCGACACCCTCCTTTTTATAGCTTGTCGGGAACGCGCCACCTGTCCCGCGTCCGTCGCTGGACGCAGACTGCGTCCGACAGCAACGCGATGAGCGCTCCAAGCAACGCACAGGAGAGCGTTCGCGCCCATGCGGAACGCCGACCGCGCAAGACCGGAACGCCGCCGTGCGTCCCTTGCCGGTTATAACAGCCCGTCCGCCGCCCGAAGAGGTCACGTAAGGGCTGCAGTGGCGCTGCTCCCTGAAGTGGCCGTTGTGCGTTCCCGTAGGCGTCACATTGATGATCCACCACACCACATATAAGCACGCACACCACACCACAGAGAAGCACGCACATCCCGTCTTACGGTGGCACACCTTGGCTTACGACGATTCCGCACAACACCACCCACTCGGTCTCACGGGACCATCCACAACAGCAAGTCCCGCTCGCCACTACCCATTGGTCCCTTGGTTGAAGGTGGCACGAAGCGCTGCACAGACCGCAGTGTCTAGTTCGTGAAGTTCCTCTTGCCATAATGTAGACCGTGTAGGCCTAGCTGTGCTCCTCTCCTGCCTGACTTTAGCGGGGAAGTGTGCTCTCATACCGGACACCCACACTGAGAACACCCAGCTCTCCCGAGATTCACCAGGTGCATTTACTGCAAAGCTCCTTACTTAAAGACAGAAGTCTGCACTATGGTGATGGCCAAGCAAACTCTAAGCAAAATAATAATAAAAACCTACGCACACACACACAAAGCTAAATAGCTGCACCTCAGCCCGCCATAAGACTAAAAAGATATTTCACTTTACTGCGTTTCCTTTAGCTGGTATCTTTGGAAATCCTCTGCTGAAGCCATCGGCGTTAGCGTTCTCTTCCTTTGCGGTATTTGATCTCAAATCTATGCTCCTGTAACGCTAAACTCCACCGCAACAGCCTTCCATTTCTCGACGACATGCTACGCAGCCATGTCAAGGGACAATGATCTGTCTGGACCACGATGTGGGATCCATTCAGGTAGCATTGTAGTTTCTGTATTGCCCAAACGAGGCGCGCACACTCTTTTTCGGATGCACTGTAGGCCTGCTCACGAATTTTGAGTTTTCTGCTCACAAATTCCACGGGGTGTTCGTTTCCATCAGCGTCGTTTTGACTAAGCACGTCTCCCGTTCCCCTATCGCTAGCATCACACTGCAGTACAAACGGGCGATCAAAATCAGGCGCCTTCAACACAGGCCGACCGGCATTGACTTCGCTCAGTTGAATAGCCTCGGGAAACTTTATGGCTGGAAAGACCATTGTCAAAAGGTACTTATAGCCTGATTTAATCACGGGGAGAGGCCCTTCTACATCTACGGGAAGTTTGAAAGGCTCTGTGATTAGCGGCACCAACTCTATGGGTGCTTTCCGCATTAGAGTATCCTCGTCGACATTGAGGAGATCAAGTGAACTTTCAGAATGTGGTAGCACGATACGGGGAAATGCCGGTTCCACTACGTCGCATGCAGGCTCTTTTGCTGATAACGGTATAGGAGCGTCTGTAGCGCTACTATTGCCCAGTGTCACTGGTGCTACATACCTATTTCCGTCCTCACCCGCACTAGTGGATGCTTGCTCACAGGGATCCACTGCTCGTGGCTTCTCGCCTTCGCCAGCCCTCTGAGCGGCGAGCTCGCGTGCCTTGGAACGGGTAATGGCCTGTACTACGAATCCCCCGAAGCTGAGACCTCTCTTTTTCAGAAGCATATCAGACTAGTTCGAAAAAAGGTACGGGTACTGTTTCGGTAGATTCGGAGATACTGCCGCCTCAGTCCCAGCACTCCAAACGGACCCTCAATCGTGACCTTCGCGATAGGCAGGCAAATGCTGTTCTTCTCTGCTACCTGTCTTATCCACGCACACTCACCCGTCAAATGTGTAGCTTCCACGTAATCAGGATGTACAATGTCCATTGTCGCCCCAGAATCACGAAGGACCTTGCAATCTTTTCCGTTTACGACTAAGTCCCGAAGGTATGGTCTCAAGAGCTGCATATTTTCATCTCCACCACCCATAACTGAAAACACTAGTTTAGGTTTCCTACAGCCAGCTGCTATGTGTCCTGGCTCTTGGCACCGGAAACACAGCCGTGTCTTTTTCGACTCAAACTTCCTTTCTTTCTCCGAGTTTTCCTTTGCTTCGTTCTCGGGCGCTTTCTTTACAGCGATGGGGCCTTTACGTTCGGGGAGATCTTTTAGCGGTTGTTTGCTGAATGGGCGAACACGGGCTTTCTCTGACTGGCGACGGACTGTGTACTCATCAGCTAGCTCAGCCGCACGTTCAATGTTTCTCTCCCCTGGTCTATCCTGAATCCATAGCCGCATTTCCTCATCTATGGACCCATAAAACTGTTCAAGGCAGATCAAATCCACGACCTTGTCCCGATCCTCGTAGACGCCCTCTCCCTTCAGCCACTCTACCAAGTCGGCCTTCATGTTGAACGCGAACTCCTGAAATGTTTCGCTCGTAGTCTTTTGAGCGTCCCTAAACCGGCGGCTAAACGCTTCTGCAGAAAGCCGGAATTTCTTTAGGAGCGCCGCTTTGATCTTGTTGTAATCATCTGCGTCTGTTTCTGGCAAACGCGCAAGAGTGTCCGCTTCCTCGCAGGGCAACACCGTGGTTAGGAGCTTTTGAGGCCACGTGGCACGATCAAATCCTACCCTCGCGCAAGTTCGTTCGAAATTTACGAGGAACAATGCAATGTCCTCACTCATCTTGTAAGGCTGCAAGAGGTCCCTCATGCTCAGCCGTGCGTCTGCCTGAATCTCTGCATTTTCTTCTCTCACACTACTAGCGCATTTCGCCTCGACAATCTGAAGCTGAAGCCGCAAGCGCTCAATCTCCCTTATTTGGATTTCCTCTTCTTCTTTACGCCTGACAGTCTCTCTCTCTTTGTCTTCGCTTTCCCTTTTCAACCTTTCCTGAATAAGCTCCCAGCACTCGGACAGCTCCTCCTCATCGGCGCCGGAATCCTCAAGGGCCTGTATTAAAAGAGGCTTCCTACGTAACGTCGCTACCTCGATCCCCATCTCCTCGCACAGCATCACTAAATCCGGTTTCATCAGTTTGCTCAAATCCATGGCCACCCTGTGCAGACTTCCGTAGCTCAAGCTGCCGTGAAGGTACCCTAATAAACATCAACCTTCACAAAGCAGCAACCAATCTACCCCTTTGGATAAACGTTACCACCTATCCAAAACACCTGGTAGAACCCCTACGGAAAGCGAGCACTCACCAGCGCCGGTAGCCGGAAAGAGCAGAACTATCCCACCGCTGCCAACCAGTTGATGTGACCGTGCAAATGAGAGGCGGCCTCCAGGCTCCGGTGACGAGGGACATCAGAGAAGCTTTTACACCAGAGGGTCCAGACGCACCACCACCCGTGGGCCAGAAGTCGGAAAACCCAACAACGCCGAGCACTCCCGACACCCTCCTTTTTATAGCTTGTCGGGAACGCGCCACCTGTCCCGCGTCCGTCGCTGGACGCAGACTGCGTCCGACAGCAACGCGATGAGCGCTCCAAGCAACGCACAGGAGAGCGTTCGCGCCCATGCGGAACGCCGACCGCGCAAGACCGGAACGCCGCCGTGCGTCCCTTGCCGGTTATAACAACCGAGACCGACACCGCTTGCATCCTTGTCGAGTTCCGTGGCAGCAGTGGGGTCAAAATGGCGCAGTATCGGAGGCGTTGCGAGGAGTTCACGTAGCGTCACAAAGGCACGATCGCAAGCCGGGGACCACGCAGAAAGGTTGGTGTCTGCCCGAAGGAGCTCGGTGAGTGGTGCCGTAGTCGAAGCGAAATTTCGAACGAAGCAGCGAAAGTACGAGGAGGGGCCAATAAAACTACGCAACTCTTTCAGATTCTTTGGCCTTGGGAATTCTTGAACAGCCCGCAGCTATGCATCATGGAGAATGCCGTCCTTCGACACGACGTGCCGGAGAATACTCAGCTTTCGTGCCCCAAAGTGACATTTCTTGAAGTTTAGTTGTAGGCTAGCGGTGGTGAGACAGCGTGACACCTGCTCCAAGCGAGGAATACGAGTAGGAAAATCAGGTGAAAGTACAACCACATCATCCAAGTAGCATAAGCACGTGTTCCACTTGAGGCCTCGCAGAATGGTGTCCATCATGCGCTCGAACGTGGCGGGCGCGTTGTAAAGGCCAAAAGGCATCACATTGAATTTGTATAGGCCATCTGGTCTAATATAGGCAGTTTTAGGTTTGTCATCTGAGGTCATAAGTACCTACCAACAACCGGATCGTAAATCAAGAGAGGAGAAGAACTCGGCACATTGCAAACAGTCAAGGGCATCATCGATTCGTGGCAATGTGTAGACATCTTTTCTGGTTATCTTGCTCAAGCGGCGGTAATCCATGCAAAGACGAATTGACCCGTCTTTCTTTTTGACTGCAACAACTGTCGATTATAGTGGACTCTCGGATGGCTGTGCTAAACCGCGTTTCAGCATGTCACCCACTTGTTCATCAATGACGCGGCGTTCCCGCGATGATACGCGGTATGGCCGCTGCCGTAGCGGTGGGTGGAAGCTCAGTCAGGAGCCGACCTCGTCGTCCCAACGCGGTTGTGGACGACGAGGTTGGCAACAGCCAGAGCAGAAACGACCTTCAGCTAGCGCCCCACTAGCGTAGCACTGGCGATCAGGCTGTGTAGCTCCCGAGGGCACGGTTCTTCACTACAATAGCTATAGATCTATAGGTAGCTGTAGACAACTGTAAATCAAGATAACTACATAAATCTATAGAGAGATAGCTCTAGATAGAATGGCGTATTTCCCGATTGACAACGAGGAAGGTATGCCTTTTGACACGATAATGCTGCTGTGCCTGCATTGTATTTGGTCTTCGAGAATGGCCGTGCATAATACAGATGCAAAGCCAAGGCCAATAAATACCTATGTTTGGAAATGTGTTAGCAGACTAATTCAAGTGTAAAAGTTGCAAGAAGCAGAACCCATTTGGTTGCCCACTGCGTGCCTGTATGCAAAAGTGGACCCAAAAACTGCGTTGAGAACTGCAGGCCAGTGGCTTTGGCTAGGCATACAAAGTAATGGAATAAGTTATATATGGTTGTATTACGTCGGATCCTGTTGAACATAATTTACTAAATGCGTAGGCAAGGCTTTTCTCATAGCACGCGGCTTGTAGTACGCAGCTGGGTTCAACCACAATGTCACTCTAGCGATAGATAAAAGGCAGGTAATTGATTGAACCTTTCTGAATTTTCGTAAAGCGCTCGACGTTGTAGCTCATGACCTACTTATTACCAAATTTCACGCCTACAAAATGAAGAAAAAAGGAATTACATGGATATCCGAATAACTTTTACGTAGACAGAAGTCTGTAATTCTCAACGGTATCTTCTCTGAATTTGCTGCAGTGACCTTTGCAGCACCCCAAGGCTCTCTCTTGGGGCCTCTAATTTTTATTACATATAAATGATATCGCTAGAGGCGTTGCGTCGTCTTTAAGGATGTTTGCAGGTGACTGTAGTGTATAGAGGTATTAATAGCTATTCTGATTTTTATGCACTTCAGAGAGATCTAGACAAAGTTTCAACGTGGTGCGCGAAATGGGAAATGTCGCTAAAGGTGACGAAATGTTTAAACATCACCTTTACAGCGAAGCTCTTCTGTAAGACATATAAGTAAAAATTAAATACGGTTACTTTACGCAAGATTATGGAATGGAAATGGTTAAGTGCTATAATTACCTCGGATGTAAGGTAGAATAGGGACCTACCGGAGATAAGAATAAGAGCACGCTAATTGGACTGCCTACGTCGAAATTTTGGGCAATCAATTAGTCATTTAAAAGAACGGCTCTATTTCACTCGCGTGCGTTCAGTACTTGACTACACGTGTATGAGCTGGAATTCCAAAACTGGTTATTTGGTCGATTTAGTACAAAAAGTTCAGAATAGGGCTGTTCTGTTTGTTTTGCCAAAATTACGAAAATCGCCTAACTATCACTAAAAGTAAGTGCGCACCTCATTGGTAGAACTTAATATGCAAAAGCGAGGCCTTATACTCAAATTTCTACACAGCATTTATCATTGTAAAACACGCATAGACACAAACAAATATATCACAGCGCCATCATGTTTCGCGTAGAAGAGACGATACCTTGAAAATTCATGAATTTTGTTTTATTGGTAACACTTCGCGTTATTCACTTATTTTGTAGGACCACGAGCGAGTCCATCAATTATTACAGAAACAGAATGTAATGACGATTTTCACCACCTTCATTGTGTAGCAATGAATGACTGTTGAGATAGTGACGTATATACCCTCCCCACCCCGCACCCGCTACTCTAATTCTTGCAAAGGGCGATGCAGGTACTCACCAACTATATGAATAAATATGTGAACAGACGGCCAGGAGAACACTTAGAAGTAGGCTGCTGGATAGATAGATAGATAGATAGATAGATAGATAGATAGATAGATAGATAGATAGATAGATAGATAGATAGATAGATAGATAGATAGATAGATAGATAGATAGTCAAACTTGCTCAAGTTCGTGAAGAAATCCTGAGTATTTAATAACGAGACAGCTTCGAAACGACTCGTGTGGTGGTGATAGTCGGGTATTGAGCCCGTGATTTGACAGGTGGTGATGAAATTTTACATTTGAGACAACCCTACGAGGGCTTTAAATGTTCCAATAGGCCATCGGCTGCCAAGTCCATTCATTATTATGCATTTTCAAACTGCTCTTATATCTTATTCCTAATAGAAATCTATTGTGTAGATCATAATTAGGGCACATATGTTTATGCTGAGAGACTACTGTAGACAACTGTGGACAACGGCGTCTTCTCTGCAATGCGCAGTCATAATCTTTGCACTTACGTAACTGTATCTAGATCGAGAACATCATTCGCAACAAAGTGCTACGTATCTAGGCGTGCTGTTATGGTTACGATGTCTGACTTGCAATGTAAGGCGAGTCAGCATCGTTAATTGGTGCCCTATTTTACTTCCACATCATTTTTGTGCAGAACCGCCCTGGTTTACTCGAGATTGCGATACGCACATTACAAAAATTGCTCGCCACACCGTTTCTCGGGGATCTAAGCAGTTTTCCCGTGCGCCGTGTCCCAGCATCGAGCTGGTCCCGTGCGTGCCTCGCTAAGTGTGTGCGGCACTGCGCCAACACCACTGATATTTCAGGCTTTGTTCTACTTATAAAGTGGGAACGTGATCAGACAGTCGCTGTTGATGAGGCTCTAATTATGGCTTCACATCGCAGATGCGCTGCATTAAGCTGCGTGACGACCGGATCAACGCCACGCTGGACCTGCTCACTTCCATCAGGACAGTGAAAATGTACGCCTGGGAAAACAGCCATCTGAACTCATTCAGTTGCCTCAGGGACAAGGAACTAACGGACATGCTCAGGATTAACGTCATCGACGGCATTGTCGATGCTATCTACAGTGCTATGAGCTCCCTGGTAAGGTCATGCAGCTGCACATATAGGCTTTGCACTGAGGTCATACGGCTTTCGTAAAACACATATACGCTCAAAGCCTTCTCAAGCCGGCGAACATTTTAGACCATTGCAGGAGCGCATCAGGCCCCCAGTGCTAATCACAGCGTTACAGGAAGAGATGAGAGGCTTGGCGTCACCCGAAAGTCCACTAGTAAGATGACAAGGATTGCGCAAACGAATGCATTTATACCAAAGAGTGTATGTGATATAGCTGCTGATGGAGTACTAGCGAGTACATATGCAGGACTACTACTGCAATAGGTTTATTTAGCGACATGACAGTGTCGGAGGAGTCACAGTGAAGAAGTCGTAGGGATGCTTGCTTGGCTCCTAGGGGCCTGCGTCCGGTTGTTACCCTACTCGCAGCAGTTCGTTGCCTTCGGCCGATACGGCACCTTTGCCTCTTTACGGCGTAGCTGTTAAAGACGTTCGTTGCGTAAGCTTTGCACTGCGCCGTTCAGGGCCAACAGAAAACTATCGTCATCAAAAAATAGGTGCGCGTACACGTCTATTAAATGCACGACATTTGTAACCGCTTCTTTCTTCGCTTGTGCTCACGTTTTCAGCCGACTACAAAAAGGCGGATGCGTTTCATAGCAAAGCAGTGATTGGTATATGGTATAGCGGGGGGACGGAGGTAGGAGAGGACAGAGTAATGCATAGCATAGACTTGTACAGTGTAGTATAACAAGGGGCCAGGTAAGGCAAGTAGGGTGACGAGAAAGAGAAAGGTATTGCATAGCCTTGTATAGCAATGGAGTAGGAAAGGTAATTGAGGATGAGGGGGTGGGTAAGGACGTGGCCCGAGGTTGAAGTGTAGCATAGTTATGTGCAGTATAAATTAGAAAGATGTGTTAAAGAGAGGTGAGGAGGAATGATGCTGAATGAGGACGGGAGAGGGTAAAGATTACCATATTCTTGTAGGGGGAGGCTCAATGTATTCTAGGCATGTACAGCATAGCATAGCAAGAGGTGGGAAAGAGAGGCGAGGGTGAGGAGGAGGGCACAGCTTAAAACATAGCATAGTCTTGTTAAGTATTATACAGGCAGGAGTAGCAAAAGGAATTGGAGCCGAAGAGAAGAGGAAGGAGGGGGAAACGCCGCGAGCTACGGTCTGCCTACGGGCAAGCTTAGTCTTCGCACCGCTAGAGTGTAGCTGCCCGAATTTCGTTCTCTTTGCTTGTTATGCCTAACATTCAGCAGTAAGCTACAGCAAACAGTATGTTTTTGTGTTGCTTAAACCACGCAGTGTGTGCTCTTTTGAAATTATCAGTGTCTGTTTTCGTTGGTCCTGGATTGACACCGGTAGTAACGTTGACTTCCAATCACCTGTGGCGCATACCTGCGCACCGTGAACCGAGCAGTGCCATTTACGAGCCTTATGGGGGCACGCGTTACAAGTGGAAGGTTATTACAAGTACACATTATTAGTGTTGTGTAGACCAGTCATTCATGTTGATCATACATTTCGTAGCCTACCGTGCCACGGAATCTTCACGTAGACGAACAGTACGTGAAAATCCATAGCCACGGGAGTCCTCCATAGATAAAGCACTTGGAAGGGTGTGTCTACCATGCTTCCAGGGATGAGGGGTATGAGACACACATAAAATCTCTACTATATGAGACACACATAAAATCTCTAATACGTATCGCTATTCGCCGCATACGTATTACAGGTACTTAGAGCATTGCATTGGGAACGGGTGGGTATGACTGCTAAGAGAAAATACCCCAGTAACATTACATTTGTTAATGGCATTGACTTGGTAAGTAACTAAGGGGGCAAATAGCAATGCATTACCACTGAACTAGACAGGTTAAGTAAAAAGTTTAGTCTGGAATTTCTTATGCAGAAAACTAACACCCAATATTCTCGCAAATGGCCTGCGCTTTTTTACAAATAGTAAAACACTCGAAGTTGTAGGCGAATATATCTACTTAGAGCGGGTAGTTATTCTAGATCCCAAGCATCAAAGTGAAGCAATAAGCAAAATAAGAATGGGGTGGAGTGTATTTGGCAAGCATTCTTAAATCAGTAGTGGAATCTTATCATTGTCTCTGAAGAGCGAAGTGTATAGCAGCTGCATATTGCTAGCACTTACCTACGGGCACAAACAGACGTTTAGTAAAATGGTTCAGCTTAAGTTGAACGCTTATATTCCGTAGAAGAACTGTCTAAATTGCAGCCTTCATTCCAACTGCAACGAAACCATAAAACTCCGTCTCACCCGTATGCACTTCTGTCTTCAAAATGTTACGAATTCCTCGATATCCTTTACGAGACCTAAAAAGATTTTTTGTCTGTGCAGCTTACACTAATAATGTACTCATCTTTGGCGCTCCTGGATCCTACGCGGCTTCTGACGGCATCTGAAGCTTTCTGCAGCGTCTACTTGCTGTCCCTGGTCGAGAGCTTTTGTACATCCTTGAACGTGGGAATGAGGTCCGTGAACGGGGTAAGTGTTCCTGTCTTACGACGGCACCACTCTAGCAGTAAATAGGCAACTTTTCGGCTTCTTTAAAGAAAATGACGGATTGTACAATTTAGGTTTGCTAAAATAAAAATTTTCAACTTCTGCACATACTCCCATATATACCGTAAGTGTAGCAGCAAAAACACTTAAGCATGAAAAGGGTTAATGGCACAGGATATAGGAATGAATTAGCTGAAAGTATATTTGTGGTCCAGCTGGATATTCAGGCGAATATCCCATAAGGATCAGACAAGATATCGTCAGTAGAGAAACAACAATAAAATAAAGGAATGAAAGAGACCTCCGCTATCTTTGGCGCCACCACCTTAGGTGTTTACAAAACAAACGTTAATTCTTTATCTGGTGTTAGAAATCCATGTTCATTTCCTAGCAAGGTCGAAGGAAAGGTAACGCGCGAGGAACCTACCCAGTCAATTTCGCGAGCTTCATTGATTTCAAGCGCCATTTTTTACAGCCTCTTCGCACCACGGAGATACCCTCAAATTCGGAATTGTTCGATTTCCTTGCTACATAATTATAGAAACATTCACGCCCTACGACTTTTCTTCACTGCTCTTTCTTTCTTTCTGGCATCATAACTTTAAAAATTAACATTTTTAAGTTGTGATGCGCAAGAAAGTCTGGTCGCTGTGGCAAAGGTACCAAAAGATTCAAAAGCACCCTGCTGTTCTGTGCAATGTTCTATATGCGGTTGCCATCCCGACGAAGATAACTTCCCTTGTTGAATCGTTGGCTCCAGCGACATTCCTCGGTCTCCGTCATTTTTTAACAATCTATTCATCGATGGACGCGGTTTGTCGCACAAAGCAGCACCCGGCGTCTCACATTCAGGTCAGTTAACAGACTGGGCAAATTATCGCTGCCTGTTTTATTAATTTTCTCCGATTCCCTAGGATAGCAGGCAGAAGTAATTAACCTGCAAGGAGAATTTTAGAGGGCACTCTGATTCCATGTCAGACATATTTTTTTGCACGAAACACTTCACACTGTGCCTTGAAGGTCATTCCATAAGTTCTTTGGCGGGCGCGCCACAGGGCTTTTTTGCCCCTTTGGTTTCTTGCAGTTACCAAAATTTTCCTAGAGCAGCGTAGTCCCCTTCTGTTCTGAAAGCGCGAGCGGCCTCTCCCGTTCTACAGGGGAAGAATGCATGAATTGAAATGACCTTATTTGCAACTCGGTTGGAAAGATGATGCAGATAATATAGGCTGCAAATCGCAGCTTGAGATGAAACCTATTCCCATCATATGCAGGACAGTTCATAGCGCGTAATGAAAGCTGCGCTAATTAACATGAGATAGCTCAGTCGCGAAGCTGGCGTCCGAAAACGAGGACGCAACTAGATCGCCTCGCATATGTTAGTGGAAACTTGAAGAAGCTTAATATCATCTGTTCTGTATCCGTCACGCGGTATGATAAGATTACACCCGCGTATGCTTGACCGGCATGCAGTGTTATCTATAAAAGTGCGCTGCTGTATGAAATAAAGGCTTTTCGTCTCACTGCCACCGATGCGTCGTTACTGCTCAGAATGGAACATCATCCATTATTTAAATACGGGTCAAGAGCTTTCCAGGTCTTCGCCCCGCCACGGTGGTCTAGTGGCTAAGGTACTCGGCTGCTGATCCGAGGGTCGCGGGATCGAATCCCGGCCGCGGCGGCTGCATTTCGATGGAGGCGAAATGTTGAGGCCCGTGTGCTGTGCGATGTCAGTGCACGTTAAAGAACCCCAGGTGGTCAAAATTTCCGGAGACCTCCACTACGGCGTCTCTCATAATCAGAGCTGGTTTTGGGACGTTAAACCCCACGAATCAATCAAGCTTTCCAGGTCTTCCTTAATTATAACCACTCTGGTGCGTTATGCTCTAAGCGTTACCATCTCGTGTTGAGCATGTTCACATGCTTCTAGGTAACACCGCTTCAAAGCGCTTCCGTTACGAAAATATATAAATTTATAAGCGTGTTCTAGCTATACTAATGGGTTTCAGTAGTTTGAAACCCAACAGCAGCCATCGGGGTGCTAATGTAGCGCACGATTTTCCAGACAAGCATCGCACTTCGTCGCGTGGTCAAGCTTTGCACTGCTGAAGAAGCTCCAGGCGGTGGTCTGAGCGGAACGGACTTCTGTGTGCAGAAAGGTATGTGGAACTATGCGACTAATAAAGTGCAGTGGTTGTGCTAGGTGCCTCTTGCGTAGAGCGATCGCTTTAAATAAGAATGTCTTTTGTCTCCTTGCTTATCGTGACGAATTCCGGAGGGGTGTAGATCCAGCTTTCGAAGCAACGTCGTCCACTCACCCATACACATGACGCGCGCAGGCAACGTCATAACAGAGCGTATTTTCATAATATAAGCTTAAATCTGTTGTTGACGAATTGGCCATGGCAGTCCGCCAACTGCGGATCTTCAGCACCGAACCCAAATGGTTTCTAGGACATCATCACAGATGATGAAATCCTAGGGTTCCAAAAGCGTTATTCACATTTCGGTTTCTATATGCCAGCTACTTAATTTCCTAGTGCACAGTTCGACAGCACATTCTGCGCGTGTGATGCATGGTGTTTCTTTGTGTTTGCTCCTATACAGAAAGACGGTAGGTGCATTACGCTTATGCTGATCACGAAGTAATTAAAATGTCGCAAATGAAAGTGAGAATTTGTCGTTCTTGGTTACTGCCCATTCTGCGAGGCAGTTCTCCGAAAAGTGCGTTGACGCTATTTTTCGTGTTTCGTTCTTTACCCAGTGCCCCTCTGTCGACGAAGCCTCCACCAGTACAGACGCAGCATGCAACCTCACCACCACATTTTTCTTCCTTTCCCTCTCTCGTGTCTCTCTACCTATCATTCTCGCCGCTTCCCTTAGTCTATTCTGCTTCAGTAGAGCCGATGCTATGCGACCATCGAGCGCAGATTGCTGCGAATTCGGATTTTTTGTTTGATTTGATTTGTGAGGTTTTACTTCCTAAAACCAGCTGAGAATATGAGTGACGTCATAGTGCATGGCTCCGGAAATTTTGACCCCCAGGGGCTCTTTAACGTGGCATTGTAGCATTTAACGTAGCATTTTTATTGCGATAGCAATTATATGGACAGTCTCGGCTGGTTTTTGCCGTCCCCGTCGCCGCCGTCATGTACCATATATGTATAAGGATGTATATATATATATATATATATATATATATATATACACATAAGTCCCAAAGAAAAATAATTCGGATAAATGTTTCCGACGCGCGGAATCGAACCAGGAACCCCTCTCTCCGCAGCACGTGGCGCTAACCACTACGCCACAAAGAGCAGACGCTTCAAGGCGCTAACGGCGAACCTTATATGCACATCCTTTACCGCTGGCAGGACTCAGAGACGGCAAACGCCTATAGCGTTTCTTCACTACCAGCGAGATGGCGCGAGGAGCGCGACGGGCGGCCGCCTTCGCAACAGGAACGCTGTTGAAAGTGAGAGCATCCAATGTGACAGCCTATTCGCGCTCGTTCGGTGTATATCCGCGCGGTCGTTTCGTGCGTGCTTCTCTTGATAGTTCGCGCTTATGTTCTGTTTGTTAATTTAGCGGCCTCCCCTAGCTTTGTATGTGTAGCTTTGTGATACACAACGTATAAAGCCCTTCGTACAAGCACGCGCTGCCCACGGGAGACGCTCACTTAGCAAGTGCATGTTTGCTACAATTAATATTGCTCCTGAAGCTGCGAGCCTCACTTCGTATAGCATTACAGTTTCTTGCTATCGCATTCACTGCTTCGCCCTCGCGGCGAAACTGACTTTTTTCGATGTGCTGCAGTTCTCGCCGAGTTCGGTGTAGTTCTCTTCCCCAGCTATGGAGGGGACGAGGAATGCAGATTTGTAGAAGAGGCCGTGTACCTCCCACCAGATGCAAAGGGGAATTGTGTAGAAATGGACAGCAAGTAACTGTCAGGGTAATAAATACATGGGATGGTACTGTGAAAATGGATAAGGGTACAAGCGCTTTCATTAGCAAATGAATTTCTTTCGACTAAATCGGATGATTTGTCTAGCTTTGGTGTTACCCTCTCATGAATTTGCCTGTAAGGTAAGGAACTCGGCAAGCGGGGGGCGGGGGGGGGGCGGCAGGGGAGCACTGTCGCGCTCTCGTTGCACGGTGCCTGAGACTCCTGTGGCTGGCCACGGCAGAACACTCGCCGAAGATAACGCGGCGTCGCTGACTGCCTCAGTCATTGGCTCCTGCTAGCAAAGTACATGCACCCCAGAACGTTCCGTGCTGTTCCTGCCGAAGTCCCGAGTGGATGGAGGAAAGTGTGACGTGGGCAAAGAGACCCATGGAGGAAAGACCGACAGGCATCTTAGCGAAATTTTCTCCACCTCAGTCAGCGCGCTCTCTCTCCTTAAACCGAGCGGAGAACTGGCAGTAGTTGTCAATTCTGACAGAAGGCGCTACGCAGAATTCGATCCAACTTGGGCAGAAAGCAACATGCTATAAATATTAAATGCCAATCATTTCTTACCGAACTACGCTACGACAACTTTGCGCGTATCTATCTATCTATCTATCTATCTATCTATCTATCTATCTATCTATCTATCTATCCTTCAACAATTTTGTGCTCTCTTGGCCGTTTCGTTAATGGTACATATACGAAAATTGCCATGCCGCAACATGACTGCATGACGAACATAAGTGACTGGTCATAACATGAAAATCATGATATGCATGTCATGAGCGTCATGGGTTACGTGCCATTGTCTTGGTGCTCTCCTTCCTGGCCATTTCGTTAATAAGATGTATACGAAAGTTGGTTTGGGCCGCAACATGACTGCGTGACGAACATAAATGACAGGTCATACAAGGTACATGTGGGGGATATGGGTCGGTAATACAGGGGCATCGCGTATATTTATTTATTTATTTATTTATTTATTTCCGATACCCCAAAGACCCCTATGTAGGGGTTTTACGTGAGGGGTGGGCAGCAATTTAACACAGTACAAGTTTTACTATGTCTTCTTTGAAGAGTATCGAGCTGATGTGGTGCACTGTGCTGGCAGGGAGAGCATTCCAGTCCTTTGACGTGCACACGAAAAACGAAGATGAATGAGCTACGGTCCGAGCATGGGGCGGGTGAACGGCTTTGGTGTGGTTGAGTCTGCTAGAATGGCGATGAGCTGGAACGATCACAGTTGTACGAAGGGTAGCGTGATAAAATTTGTGAAAAAGACAGAGCCGAGCGACTTTGCGACGAAGAGCAAGGTTCGGAAGATTAATACGAGATTTAAGCTACGTAATACTGCTATTGTATGAGTAGTCAGAGAGGATAAACCTAGTTGCACGATTTTGGACAGATTCTAATGCTTTAATCAGGTTGTATTGGTGAGGATCCCATGTGGTACATGCATATTCTAACTTGGGACGCAGTAGAGTGTTATAAGCTAACAGTTTCAATGAAGATGGAGCTATGCGTAAGTTCCTGCGAGGTAGCCGAGTACGCGGTTTGCTTTGTTGGTTATATTGGTTATGTGGGGCGTCCATGAGAGATCGGTGGTGAGTTCTATGCCGAGGTATGTATACGAGGAAACAGAGGAAATGGGAGAGTTGCTAAGAAGGTATTGTGGTGTGAGGTAGCCTTTACTGCGGTTAAACCAGAGAAGAGTCGTCTTTTTAACATTTAGTGACATCAGCCACTTTGCGCACCAGTCTTCAACGAGATTTAGGTCAGATTGTAGCGCTAAGATGTCGTTATTGTTGTGAATGGGCCGATAGATGACACAGTGATCAGCGAATAATCTGATGTTAGAAGAAATGTTTGTAGGTAGGTCGTTGACATATATTAAAAAGAGTAGAGGGTCAAGTACCGACCCGTGAGGAACACCTGACCTGACCTGAGGAACACATGACGCAGAAGAGTAATTGTTTCCAAAGACAAATTGTTTTCTGTTACACAAAAAATCTTCTATCCAATTAAGTACCAGTGGGTGAAAATTGAGACGCGACAGCTTTAAAAAAAGGTCTTTTGTGCGGGACCTTATCAAAAGCCTTTTCAAAATCGAAGAATAAGGCATCTACTGGTATGTTAATATCTATGGCGGAGCTAATGTCATTTATAAGTAAAGCTAATTGTGTTTCACAGGAAAGACCTCTTTGAAAACCGTGCTGGTTTTGGTGGAAGTAGCCAACGGAACGAAGACACTTTGATACATGCGAGTAAATGATGTGTCCCATAAGTTTACAACATATACACATCAGTGAGATGGGTCGATAGCTGCTAGGGGAGAAAGAATTACCTTTTTTCGGGACGGGAATGATCTTTCCTACTTTCCAATCCCGTGGCACCACTCCAGTTGACAGTGACTGCTGAAAGATGCGCTGCAAGATTACATTACATACAGGTTTTGTACTTTTCAGCATTTTGGAATTTATGTTGTCAACACCTGCAGATGATGATAATTTAAGAGGTTCTATAGCCTTTTGAATTCCTACGGCACTGATAATGAGTTTCGACATTGGTGGATGATCAAGAAATGGAGTATGAGGCAGGATGTCGTCTGGCTCATCGGTGAAAACAGAACAAAATGTTGAGTTGAGAACATCGGGTAAAGTGCAATCAGGTATCACACCATCACATTCATTCCGCAGCGAGACCGATTTGGCGGGTTGCGGGTTTACTGTTTTCCAGAATCCTTTTGGATTGTTTTTTTAACATGTTTGAAAAGGTACAAGAAAAAATTCACAGCATATCCACGGGGTGAATGATGATGAGTGGGCGAAGCTCCGGAGTGAATCACCGGTAAACCGTTAATCTTCCGTGTAATTCGCCCAGTCGATCATCATGTGAAGACGTGAGAAACACTCTATTCGAAAGCTGGGATCTCGCGTTTAAGGGGACGCTAGCACAAACGCGTTAGAAACATGCAGTACACTCTAGTAAGGGGGGAGAGGCCACAGCGTCTTACGCAGCCCCTTATACAGGCCGGAACGCGCACCGCGTTTGCCGACGCCATCACATGACTGCTGAAAGAGTATAAGGCGGAGAGGCCACAGCGTCCTACACCAGCTTCTTACACGCGCCGTAACGCGCTAGCACAAACCCATCATCATCGTTAGAAACGGACAGTCTTTCGCTCTCTCTCTTCCTGTCTCTCTCACGCAGGACAGCAGATGGAAGAGTGAGAGAGCTCGCGCACCGGGAGGAACGCGCCGAGGGCGAGCGCGAGCCTCCCGGCGCGCGAGCTATCGAGCGCAATCCTAGAACGAGGTGGTTACGACTACAAGGGATGAACGACCCACGCCTTAAGGAGCTTCGCCCCTAAAAGAATGTACGCTTTGCTTTAGCGGCGAGAGACTCAAATTCTTTTTCAGTGTCGCAGTATTTCTGCCAGGCTAAAGGCCTGGCAGAAATTCCATTATCCAGAATGGAATAATGGTATCACCTTGCACACCTTTCAGTCACGTGGTAAAGAACAGCATTGCAAGGATTGGGAAAAGAGTTTTATGACAAAATGACAGAGTAGTCGTCACCACATTTTAAAATATTGTACTGATGCATTCCACTCTGCAAGACGATGAGAAGTTAAGCCCACGAATTTGCCTCTATATACTATCAAACTAAATAATAGCAGGAGCCGTATTCAGAAATGATGCTCAATAATTTTGTTGTGAGTGTTAGTATTGTTAGTGCACCTCTGTCCCGTCTTACTCAGATTTATGGCGTTGTCGTCGGTTATATAAACGAAATTATGCCATGGATTACCAAATGGCCTGCATTGACGTCTTTTTTAATATTATTCAGAGTAGCATAAATTCAACTCAACTTTCAGCCATTCTTTTCTTTTCCGAGTACGAGTATACATTTATCTGTCAACGCAGGCGAAGTTTTCCTCCGAGAATGCACCTTCTCGAGGACGAATAGAGAGGACTGTGTTCCAGCACTGGAAAGAATCAACCTGCACGCGCCGGCCGGTTCACTGGTGGCGATCGTCGGTTTTGTCGGTAGCGGCAAGTCCACGCTACTCTCTGCAATCCTTGGAGACTTGCATCGCCTCAAAGGCACCTTTGCAACGGATGTGAGTACGGCACTATGTTACGCGATGGCGATGGTAAAAAATCACAGCATATCCACGGAGTGAATGATGATGAGTGGGCGAAGCTCCGGATGCTCATCGTAGATCATGCCGAGTTCCGGATTAATTTAGTTAACGCGCACGCTACGAATACTTATGGTTTAACTACGCACAAGTGAAATCTCCCACCGGCACTTAATGGCAAGTCAAGATCCAATGCCTATACTTTATTCTTTATTCAAAGGTTACCCCGCATTGCCCAAAGGCGTTACAGCAGGGGGGTTACAGAAACGACATAAACAATTCTTCGTTCTTACAGCACACTTGCATGGCAGACAATCCATTCCACCCTTTAACAGTTCTAACGAAAAATGAATTCGCGAATAGGTTCGTCCTGGTGCGTAATTCTCTTATTTTAAAAACATGGTCAGTTCTAGATGAACGGTAATGAGGTTCCTTAAAGTATTTTTCATTATTAATTCCTGTTTTATCATTATATATCTGAAAAAAGAACTTCAGTCGCACCTTTTGCCGACGCGAGGAAAGCAGTTCCCACCCAAACTCATTTTTCATCTGAGTGCAGCTCTCCCCTCTGTTGTACCGTCCCAAGACGAACCTGGCCGCCCGGTTTTGAATTTTTTCAATTTTATCAATCAATGTGGCTTGCGAAGGATCCCACACGGCACAAGCGTATTCCAGTATAGGTCGTATACATGTCAAATAGGCTGTCGTTTTTAAGTTCAGTTCCGAAGTTTTTAAATTACGTTGGATAAAGTTTAGCGCCTTTCTAGCTTTACAAACCACATCATCTACATGCGCATTCCACGAGCAGTCGGATGACAAGACTACCCCTAGGTATTTATAACTATCTGCTCTTTTTAGACGTTCATTGTTTAAAGTATACTCTGTTTCCATTGGTTTCCGTTTCCTTGTAAAAGAGACATGGACACACTTTTTATTATTTAGGTTCATTTTCCACGTAGAGCACCAATCTTGAACACGTTCCAAATCAGTTTGCAGTTGGGTAAGGTCTCTGTCACTCTTTACTTGTCTATACACAACACAATCGTCTGCAAACAATCTAATATGTGATGAAATACCTGCTGAAATATCATTTATGTAAACTAAAAATAAAAGTGGCCCCAAAACTGAACCCTGTGGAACTCCCGATGTCACATCAACGTAATCAGAGCTTTTGCCGTTTAAGATGACGCATTGCCGGCGCTGGCACAAGTAATTTTCAATCCAATTTAGGACAGCAGAATCTATATTTAGTAATTTAAGTTTGTTGCAAAGGAGTGAATGTGTTACCGTGTCGAATGCCTTGCGGAAATCTAAGAAAATGCAGTCAGTTTGCCCCCTGAATCAATGGTGGATACCAGATCATGATAAAATTCAACCAGTTGTGTGGTGCACGACAACCCCTTTCGGAACCCATGTTGAACATTAGTTAATATATTGTTTTCATTGAGGTGTTTCATTATTCCAGAGTAGAGAATGTGTTCCATTACCTTGCACACTATTGATGTTAGAGAGATTGGTCTGTAATTCCCAGCATCCTTTTTCGATCCCCCCTTGTGGATTGGAACATGGGCAGTTTTCCAGTCAACAGGTAGGAGGCCTGATTTCAAGGATTGGTTATAAATTATGTGCAAGTAAAGAGAGATTGGTTCGGCGCATCGTCTCAGAATACGCGGAGAAATCGCATCTGGGCCAGTTGCTTTCGTTTCATCTGTTTGCTTTAATGGCTTTTCAATGCCACTTACGCTGAACTCAATTGGGTTCATTGGAGATATGCTACTCGCGTCGAACGAATAGGCAAAGTCCTGTATTGGCAAAAAGATAGATTTAAAATAGTTGTTCAAACAATTCGCCTTCTCTCCATCATCTGTGATAGTTTTGTTATTATAAACAATTTCATTTATACCGACACTCTCAGAACCGCAACTCTTGATATATTGCCAGAAATGCTTAGGATATGCTCTCAGCGTGTCGTTCAATTTTTTAAAATAGACGCCTCTGGCATTTTTTATACCTTTTTTATATTCTTGCGTAATCTGAAATAACTTTTGATAGTGGCTAGTCCGTTTAGTTCGTTTGAATTTAGCGAATAACCGCTTTCTCTTATTGATTAGCCACAACAGACGTGACGTCATCCACGGCTTTCTTCATTTTTTCATTTTGGAGGAATCCGCGCTTGGCACGTGTGCCTCAACGAGTTCAAGTAGCTTATTTTTGAACAGACGCCACAATTCATGCACATCCTTATCATCCGCCAGGCATTCGAAGACGGGTAGATAACTATACAGCTTTTCATTTATGCTAGAATAATCGCCTCGGTCAAAGAAGAATACTCTTCTATTCGCGCTGTGCTTCACGCGATGAATTTTCGTTTTTATAGATGCGACTACAGCGTGGTGGTCACTTAAGCCTAGAATAACAGTTGTTGAGTTTACAAGGTTTGGCGAGTTGCAAAACAACAAGTCTAAGGTACTATCTTCACGGGTTGGCTCGGTTACATATTGTAGCACACCGTGGGTATCAATAATGCTCTTCATGTTCATGTTAACTTGACTACATTTTTGGAATACACAGGTATTATCGCTCCAGTGAAGGTCTGGTAAATTAAAGTCGCCACCTACCAACATAACTTGACCTGAAACCTCAGAGGTAACTTCACCGAAACCATGTAGTGGCGCCACGTCAGAGTTCGGTGGCCGATACACCACCCAGGCAGTAAGTGAAAAATAATGAGATAAATGCACTTTACACCACACTGCTTCCACCGCATCATGGCTGATATCAAGGGCAGATGAGCGTAAATCAGATCGAACAAGCAAAAAAACGCCGCCACCACGGCTCAGCCTATCTTTTCGATAGACAATAAAGTTCTCTGGAAAAACTTCACTGTCGCTGATGGAAGGATTTAGCCAAGACTCCGTGCCAAATACTATATCCGCCTTTACAGACTCTATTAAGGCCGCAAGTTCATCCGCTTTGTTTCTCACGCTACGGCAATTCACAACTACAGCAACCAGGTCGACATGAGGGCGTACCTTAATTTGGGCACCACGTCAAGGTTTTGTAACGGGTACAACTTCTTCGTTTTCTTTGTCCCACCTAAAAACCCGACCGTTTATAATAAGCTTATCATGACTTAGCTTCGCTTTATTTGTATCTTCCTTTTTAGCTTTCGCATATTCCCACAGGCGCTTGCGCATTCCACGTATCTCAGGCGAGTAATCCTCAGCAACCCTGAAATTGGTCCCTTTAAATCTTTTGGCATTTAGTAGAACGTCTTGTTTTTCTTTGTAACAGGAGAAATTTACAATAATTGGTCGCTTAGCCTTTCCAGTGAAACGACCAATCTGGTGCGCTCTTTGAACTGACTTCAACTGTATTCCCAAGTTATCTTCACAAATCCTCTGGAATAATTTTTCTGACTGGTCCGAATATTCAAACCGGTCAGTGTCGTCCACCCCATAGAAGACTAAATTTTGTCTCCGGCTTCTGTCCTCTATTTCGACCGACTTCCCCTGTAAGTCATTAACTTGTTTCAGAAGCCCCTTGATTATGTCTGCCTGCCTCGATACCAATTCACTGACGTCCTCTACGTGTTCCTGCGTGATAGCCAGGTTTTTACTTATTTCTGTTATCATAGTTTCATGCTTTGCGAATCCAGTTTCAATTGCGTCTAACTTATTCATTATCGTCACCTGACCGTTTTGCAGACTTCTCAGGCAATCTATTTGAGTAGCATCATCATGACTCGACAAGTTTACTTGGACAATACCATCAGGACCGGGGTTTAGTTCCACGTCTCCGGCAAGGAGCAACAGCAAGAGCAAATACAGCACACTATTAGAAAAAAGGCGGAAGCGCCTTTTGGACACCTTCGCCCGGACATGTTTATCGTTCACGGGAGCAGCAAACGCCATCGTGGGAGGAGCCGGCAATACAATAATGTTTGTTCGACTGTGAATGGAATAGTAGAGACTAACCTGCACAAACAAGAGCGATGTCAGCTGCATGTCGGCAAGCGTGCCGGCTCCAAATCCCAATACATAGATATGGGTGGCCGGTGAACGGTTCAGTCGATATTTTTCAATCAAGAAACTCTCTAGAATACGCTGCCTGCGTCAAGCTTGTCTCTCGCGGGTGAGGGCGCGTTCTCCTTCTTTGCGAGCTGGTAGCGCGCTCAACTGGGAAAGAGCGTTTCCATAGTCAACGCGCGCCTTTCGCTCTCTCTGTCTCTCTGTCCGCCGCGGTGGTGTAGTGGTTACGGTACTCGGCTGCCACCCAAAATACGCGGGTTCGATCCCGGCCGCGGCGGTCGCATTTTCGATGGAGGCGAAAATGCCAGAGGCCCGTGTACTGTGCGTTGTCAGTGCACGTTAAAGAACCCCAGGTGGTCTAAATTTCCGGAGCCCTCCACTACGGCCTTTCTCTCCTCTATATCTCTTTCACTCCCTTTCCCCCATCCCCACGGACGCTTAGCCGTGCTCCCTACATGGGCTGCAGAAATTAGCGTCCTTTCCTAACCGAACCACAATCATCATCATCATCATCTCTCTCTCTCACGCACAAGACAGAAGATGGAAGAGTGAGAGAGCTCGCGCGCCAGAAGGCACGCGCCGAGGGCGCGCCTCCCACACGTAACATCATTCATTTCTTTGGAGGTAACGCGCTACTAGGAACAACGGGCGGACAGACCCATACCATAAGGAGCTTCGCCCCTAAAAAAATCCTGCAAATTCCACACATCGTGGTAATTAGTGTCATGCGAAGCAGTCAGCGATGAAATTGCGTACGACAAATTCTATGAGATTGTACCAAGTCTTACTCGTGTAGCATAAAGATCGTTGTGCAAAGAGCATGAGTGGATCTACGCTTAACGTGTGCTGAACAAAGACGTCAGCAGCATCGTGGCGACAGAATGGTTGCGCATGCTACGACGTGACGTTGGTACTCAACCAGTGCACAGCACAAAACTTTCATTTGTGGAGGTAAAATGCACGCACGGTGCTTTCATGTGCGCTTCATATGCGTCGTTTCTTGAAGCACTCTTACAGGATCGGGCAAACTTCGAGAAAAGGATGCCGAGTGATACAAACACATGCATTATTACATTGCTATGATAGCGCTTAACACTCTTTAGAAACGCAATTCGCGTTACACAAGCATCACACAAGAACTTCGGGTGTAATACGTTTACGTACCAAATATATGTATACCTTGTGGGAAGAGCCGCCGTAGCCTAGTGGTAGTGCTTAATTGGCAACTGGGGTCCGATACCCCCTGTAGCTTGATAGGTTGGGTGCGTGCCTGTGTGTTTGTTGTGTTTACGGTTCGGTCGCCGGCTCCGGAAAACGATGTGAATTTCGTGCTTTTCGTTGTATTTTGATCATATGTAAAATATCTAATTCGCTCGGGTCTTGATTGGCATACACTGTATAAAACTCTAACACCTGCGGCGTACCCCCGCATACCACATGCTAAGCACTCTGGGCGTGACCCACACATGATTGCAGCGTCGTTAAATGTTACGTACATAACGAGTTTATCACGTTAGTGGAGGAGAGATTAGTCATCCATATTCGTTATACGTGTGCACCGTACCATGCAAATATTCGGGTATGTTGGGCAAACGAGACGACCAGAAGACCACTGAGACTTACGCGGATAGATAGATAGATAGATAGATAGATAGATAGATAGATAGATAGATAGATAGATAGATAGATAGATGGATAGATAGATAGATAGATGCAAAGTTGCTGAAGTTCCGTAAGGATTGCTGCACAATTAAAAAGCAGAATGTAGTTCTACGCTCGCGAAATACGGGTAAACAAACGGCGGCTCTGCCACAAGGGTTTCAAGTTCACGATCATTTAGCACAGTCACGGCCACTTTCGCTTTCTTGTAGCACATCACTAAATTCAAGGGTGAGGAGTAGTTGGTCGAGGGCGTGGCCTAGAAAATCGCGCGTCCTCTTTTCCCTTCTGCACGGCCGTACATTCCGGTGCTTTTTAATTTTTCTTTCTTTTTCCATTTCTCTCCTTCCTTCCTTCCTTCCTTCCTTCCTTCCCTCTTTCCTTCCTTCCTTGCTTTCCTTCCTCCATCCTTTCTTTTTTTTCGTTGTAGGTTACCGTCATGTAGCAGTGTGGGTAGTAGAACGAAGACAACAGCAGATCTACTTTTTCCTTCAGCGTGACAGCGGACATTAGTGAGCTCGGGGACGGCGAACATGGCGCTTGCTTAAATAACTCAGCTTTCTATAATATACTCAGTTAGCTTTAGCCAATGACATTAAAGGAGGCGGTTTGTAACACCCGGTACCCGTTTATACAGGGTGTTTTTTGATCTGCAACACATCTTTTAAATTAGAAAAACGTAAATAGCGGGAACATCTTGTATACCATTCGAGTATACGGATTGGCGCACTCTGGATACAGAACAATTCCCGCACTTGTGCGCATTATTAGCGAAATTACGCTAATTAACTTTTTTTAATTATCACTAATTGGTGGCTACAGCAAATTAGTGCTTTGGAGCCCGTCCTCGACACTACCTATCCCAATGATCAAACTTCGAATAGGGGAGCGCATGTCGGAGCTAGGCGAAAAATTAGTTCCCCTTGGCAGGCTCCTTGAAACCGAAACTGGGCGCCAAAAGAGCGTCTGTGACGTCGATATCGCCGCCTCCCCGGATTTCGTCCCTCACCCGCCGGGCCCAACGCCGCTAATAACAAGGAGATAACGCAAACTGCTTGCGCGGCCGGAGCGGTGGTTACTATGGGCGAGTGACGAAAGACGTGGGGGCGGCGACATCGACGTTACAGACGCTCTTTCCGCCTCCAGTTTCGGTTTCAAGGAGCCTGCCAAGGGGAGCTAATTTTTCGCCTAGCTCCGACATGCGCTCCGCTATTCGAAGTTTGATCATTGGGATAGGTAGTGTCGAGGATGGGCTCCAAAATACTCATTTGCTGTAACACCAATTACTGATAATTAAAAGGTTATTTAGCGTAATTTCGCTAATTATGCGCACAAGTGCGGAAATTGTTCTGTACCTAGAGGCCGCCAATCCGTATACTCGGAATGGTACACAAGATATTCCCGCAATTCATGTTTTTCTAATTTAAAAAATGTGTCGCAACTAAAAAAAACACCCTGTATACATTAGCGTCTCATCGCTGTTCCAAGCAAGTCATGCAGGATGAGCGCTTTTGGTTAAGAGAAATTTTAATTAAGCCGGTACCTATCTAACGTAATGCGCTTACATTAACAGCAATACGGAAGGACTTGTGACGTGAATTATTTGCATTATGAATCCACCACTGCACATCAGCTTAGTATTACAGAAATTATTCAGAAAGGTAACATCGAATGCGATAAAAGGCGCATTTGTTGAACCGAAACGGCGAAATCGAACTGTTAATAGGACAAATATGTACCCAGCAAAGAATGCGATGCTTACGAGAAGACGAAAACGGCGCTGAACAAGAGGACGATGGAAGAGCACAGACGCGGGCACTGACTGAGAGTCATATGTGATCATTCTTTGAGTCATCGTACATAAGTACACCGCCACTATTACAAGGAAATCACAGAAAAAAAGGGTGTCAGTGTCCGCACGGGTGAACACGCGAACAGAGTTAAAGGGCACAGACAGCCAACTGTGTAAATATCACGAACACCTGCCGTCTTTGAAAAATCTAATTCGCTTATGAAAATACCAGGATGAACGTGCTCGATCGCCTTGTGTCTGAATCCTAGCACATGCACAGTAGCGAAGAGGAACGTGTAAGCCTCGCCTCATTTCGCTCCTTCCGAAGTATAAAATTTGCAGAACCATTTACTCTTGCGTCTCACAATCACAGCTGGTTCTGGTGTTTTACGTCCCATGAACATAAACACCGGAAATCCATCGAATTAAAATCAGAAGGATATGGCGTACATCAAATGCTAATTTTAAGTTTTGCCCTGCGCATTTTGTTCCCCGCTTTCTTTTTCTAATTTCACTGTGACTAGAGTCTTGAGACTAGAGAGACTAGAGATTTCCTTGCGACTAGAGAGAGAGATGGTTAGATAGACAGAAAGGTAGATGGATATGGTCAAAGTTGTTCAATTTCGCCAAGAAATGGTTCGCATTAAAAAATAATAACCGAAACGAGTAAGAAATACTGCCCTGCGCGTTGCCAACGAGCATAAAAAAGTTTTAGGTGCACTACGGGATCAACTTTACGCCATGCAGGCCTACGCTTCATTCCGTCACGCCATCGCGCAGGACCTTATAATCCCACGAACTACGGCACCGGGCGATGTTGTAGGCGCCGTTGTGCCTTCGCAGAAGCTTCGCACGAGTCCACATGAGGGCGTTGCGTATCCGTCCCTGAGTCCTGAAAAAAGCACGTTAGCTTGTATTATAGCTTGCAATTTTACCGACTCTGGTAGTTCTGCGTCACATGGAGCCAGTAACGCAACGAAACTCTACTTTCCTCAGTTGTGCCGCGCTCGCGGTTGGCACCTGTTTTTTAACCCGATACGATTTAGTGGTCAGCTCCGCATAAAATCCGACGCCACCGCCGGCATCGCTGTCGGCGTCTACGCCGACATTAATCATCCCGAGATACTACTGTTTGCCAAAGCAGCCGACCACGCAAGCCCTGCGCCATGGCCTCGAAGCGTGAGCGAACAAGATTCAATTCTTGAAAGGGGAACTCCGGCAATTTTTCAGTGCCCACCGATCTCAACAAAATTTGCACTATAAACTCTACTCGATATTGTAAGTCAAGTGGTTGCAAGACACTTGCTTTTCCTGTAATTTAAGTTTAAATTTTTTTAGCGAATTCCCACGCGGGCCACCCTGTGTTTTTGACGTCATCACCTTCAACGCTGCCTACCCGGAGCCAGCCGGCCGCCAAAAGCAGAACGGTGATGCTTCAGCGCTCAAATCGTCACTGTGAAGTTCAGAAAAGCTGGGATAACTCAGTACATCGTCGAATGACATCGCCATTGCCATTTTTCTTGCACCAGCTCCATGTTTACGATGGCGTGGTGGCTGCGACGTCATCGCATACGCCGCACAAAGCGTCTACCCGTTTCGGTTTTGGTTTGAACACGCCTTTCATTTGGTTGTTTAAAATTATTGGTTTGTTTCTGATCAAACTCAAACCATCTTGTACTTACAGGACTGCCGGCGCCATTGAAAAACATTGATATCATAACATGGTGAAAATACCGCCGCAGTGGCCCTTTCAGTTGAAATCCACTAGAAAAATTGTAAATTACGGCTTATCTGTAAAGCTACACACATGATAGCTCGGACTTTAATTTAAATGTACGTGAAAAGGCAATTCTGTTGCGAGAAAAGTCCATTCTAGCACTTTATACAGAAGGCTGAAATTTTAATGAACGTTATATGGCTAGGCAACGCGAAGTGGGCCCAGTGATGCTATAGCCTTTCACTATAAAGGGCGAAGCTTTAGTGTGCTCTAACTTCGTTTTGCCCTTTTCTAAATTTGGATTCAGCTCCAAGTGGCACATAAATTTGCTCTAGCAAACAGAGGTTCTCAAAATTATTTCGTTTCCATTTATTGTCTCGTTATTTAGGGAGCCATCTCCTATGTACCTCAACAAGCTACTGTGTTCAACGCTACACTGAGGGACAACATCCTCTTCGGCAAGCCTTACGACCCAGTGCTGTATAAAGCAGTGCTCGAAGCATGTGAGCTTGTCATGGACATCAATACTTTTCCTGCACGAGATCAAACTGAAATAGGAGAGAAGGTGAAATATTTTTCATTGTTTCTTCGGAGTAGGTAGAGTTTGCACGGATGAAAAATAAAGGATAAAAAGTGAATGATTGCCTGCGCTATTTTGTAAATAAATAAGAATAAAATGAAGCTAAAGGTGGTCTACGTATAAAATATTAAGCCTTTGCTTTAGTATTGCGTAGTTACTTCAATAAATCCCTGCAGGGACGGCTACCTGACCATTCAAGTCATTGTTGAATTGTGCTACAAAGAGCATTGACGTCCCCCTTAACAACTTTCAAAGAATTTGGTGCGATATTATAATTTGCACTAAAACATAATAATGCAAGCGTACTGGCATCATTTCGGCGAAGCAGGCATACTATCAGTGATCCATGCTCGTTGTCAGCATGGGTATTTCTTCAAATATAACCGAAAACAAAAAACTAAGCTTAATTTATAAGTATACTACGGAACCCAGTTAACCATGTGTGTGACTGTTATTTTATGCGGATACTTTGAACTTTTTGCAGTGTAAACAAGGAGCCTTGAAGTTAATATGCCCTTTTTGTAATTTTCTTTGGGTTTTCTTCAACAGGGCATATATGTCTGCACTAGAGAAAAGCCCAAATTCCTTTGTCCGTGCACACTCCATAGTTTATCTTCAGGGTATCAGATAGATAAGTAGAGCAAAGATGTCATCAATGCGCAGTTGTTAAACTTGATTCTTGTGCTTTGACGAGTGGTCGTACACGCTTCGTCGACTCTACTGCAAGGCCCTTTATTCGCCGTACTATGCTACAGCGCTGTCGACGTCCATCAACTTTACGTGTAAAAATCCATGCAACACACCTTCCGTCTCCCCTACCGTAGGGTTACAACCTGAGTGGTGGCCAGAAGCAGCGTGTGTCGCTGGCCAGGGCTGCCTACCACCAGTGCTCCATCTACGTCCTCGATGACCCACTGAGCGCACTTGACCCCCACGTTGGATCCAAGGTTTTCAAGAAGTTACTGGGCAAAAATGGACTGCTCAAGGACAAGGTACTGTGGCCATCAAAGGATATTTTATCTACACATAAATTTTAGTACACCGAGGCTTCGTGTTTTTAGCTCGCATACTACTTTAGCCTCTTAAAGCCTGGATAACCCACACACTCCTTAAACTCTTATTCAGTACTTTGCCTTAAAATATAAAGTCCAACGTGAGATGATTCTATTTAATACCGGCAATATTTTACAACGGGGTCAGTATATCGATACTTCAGTAGTCTATAAATGCACCGAAATAGTTACAAAATTGTTTCAATAGTTAATAACGAGACTGAGCATATGTTCGATTCCACCACAATAAAAATAACGCGGTGGAACTGATTTCTCACACGGCGATTGTGGTGCACAGGATCCCTCCGACCAGAAGAAAAACCTGTCGGGCTGGAAGGGGGGGGGGGATGCTGACAGCATAGACTGAACGAGCACAATTACTACTTCGTAAAGGCTTAGCTGAGCATCTATGTGCTACTGTAAGCAGCGTAAATCATACCCATAGTCTAAAACATGAATATGTCAGCAAAAAATAACCATATGATGCGATGAATCCATCAAAGCCATAGAAGTATTGAGAAGCGTTTTCATCATCAGCAGCTGCTGCATCATCAGCCTAACATGTACACTTGAGCATAAAAGCATCTCCCGACGGTCTCAATTCAAACACCTGCAGCGTAAGCTTATTCTGTTTATTGCGGGTAATATTTTACAAATCTGAACTGTTATGGACTCCTCGGAATGGCTTAAATTGCTGGACAAGTGGACCTATCTTTGTCAGGACGGCGACAAAGACAGGTCCACTTTTCGAAACGTTTGCTGCTGCGACATCTCCTGTTCTATATCGCTTTTAGCGTTCTGTTCATCATTCAAGCCTCCATCTTCAGCTGAGCTTCCCCTCTATTCCTGTGGGGATTTCAACCCAGTTCAGTAGATCTGGTACCACGCCCCTGACTGACTCACCACTTCGCTGGGCATCTTGCATTCTCATCCATGGCTCTCATATGGTATGAGTGGCCTTCGTCCTGCAATGGACTTAAAATATGATGATGATGATACTGGTAGTTTTTCAGAGGATCATATGTTTTTCAAACCTTCCCTGTATTTTATCGACAAAGACGCGGACAAGAAGGCAAGAAGCAGCAAAAAAGTCGAATTGAAGGGAGATGAGGCCGACGAAGAAGAATAGGGGGAGAAAGAAGACGCAGAAGACGACAGCCAAGACACGGAGAAGGGGAAGAACATGACGATCAAGAACACTGGGAAGAATACAGCAACGTACACCACGACAAGTTAGAGGCGATGACAAATAAAAAGATGTAGCTGACAATAACGAATGAGGAGAGAAAGCCAGAGGAAGCAGACAATTGAAGAGGAAGGGGAAGGAGATTCTGGAACACAAGGCGAGTTAAATAGAAGAACGGGAGAGGATGCAGCCAAACTTACGCTATGGTAATGAAGTTTACGGTCACTGACCAAGTCAAAAAAGTTGTTTTGACGTTTCGGAGCCTATACAGGTTCCTTGTTCACAATGCAGCAGACGTAGCGCCGTTGTCCAGTTAAATATGAAGTATGTGACGTAATGAACGGGCATAGATTTGAGGCATGTTTCCATCTGTCCTGTTAACGGTATCAGGTGTCGTCTGTATCAGCAGAGATTCCAGCAGCAGTCTCGTTGTCAAATTCTTCTCTTTGGCTATGACAGCAGCATTCTCCCAAGCGATAGAGTGATCACTCTTGTGCACATGCTCCGCTAGTGCGTTGTACACATGGCGGTGATTTTCAACATCGCGTTTGTGCTCTGTTAGTCGTCTAATGAAGTTTCCTGTTTCGCCAATGTAGCAGAAATTGCAGTCGTGGCACGGGATCTTATAGATTACACCCGGGAACTTTTCTACTTCTAAGCGGTCCTTCACGTTGACGACTTCACCACGGAGCTTGTTTGATGGCACATGCGCTACGCGTAAATCATATTTTGAAAATATTCTTGAGAGTGCTTCGCTGATACCTGGTACGTAGGGAATGCTGGCCCGTTTTTGAAGAGTTCGTTTCTCGGCTGGCTGAGGATTGCTGAGCATTCGTTTTTCAATTCTGCGAACAAAAGCAGACGAATAGCCGTTGTTGGACAGTTCTTGCCGTACCGTAATAAGTTCTCTCTGCAGTTCGTCTTCGTTGGAGCATAAGCGGGTGGCCCTACGAACCAAAGACGATACGACAGAGGTCTTGTGTCCGGTCGGGTGGCAGGACGCAAAGTGGAGGTAGCGACCCGTATGGGTCATTTTGCGATAAACGGAGAAGGATAGGCCACGGTCGGAACGCTGTACGAGTACGTCTAGGAAAGGAAGCTTGCCGTTTTCTTCTCGCTCCAGAGTGAATTTTATGATTGGTTGTATGGCATTGAGCCTCTGTAGCAACCGGTCAACGTCGTTTTTGTGCAGGATACAAAAGCAGTCGTCCACATAGCGCAGAAAAACTTTCGGGGCAGGTTTGAAATCTGTCAGGACTTTTTCCTCCAGGCTTTCCATCACAAGGTTTGCGGTTGTCACGGATATTGACGCCCCCATTGCAGTCCCATGCATCTGTTTGTAGATCTTAGAGTCGTAAGTAAAGTACGTGTTACTTAAGCAAAGATGAAGCAACTCACACAGCTCTGAGGGATCCAGGGGTGTCCGGTCAGCGAGGTTGGCATCCCTGGAAAGCGCTTCTTTGCAGGTTTCGACGGCCAAGTCGATAGGGACACTGGTAAAAAGCGAGGTCACGTCAAACGACACCATCACATCGTCATCACTGAGATGAAGGCCACGCACAGTTTCCACGAATGCTGAAGAGTTCTCAACATGTGTTGTGGTGTGGCCGGCTAGGGGGCTGAGCACTTGGTGCAAATACCCAGATAGCTTGTAGAGCGGTGAACGAGTGAAGTCGACTATTGGCCGAAGAGGTACGCCTGCCTTGTGTACTTTCGGGAGACCGTAGATCGCAGGGGCTGAACCGTTGGTGCACAATAACCGGTAGTATAATTTCTTGTGTTGAGGGCAGGCCGGTGGGAAGACAGTGGACAGCGTTTTTTGCAGTTTGTTTTGAATGCTGCTTGTGGGGTCCTTGCTTAATACGGAATAGGTTCCTCCGTCTTCAAGCAGAATTATCAATCCTGCACCGTGGCTTGAACTACAACACGAGTGCTGCCTCTGACCCGAAGAAAGTGATCTGTGCTGTTGAACGAGCGGTTTCTCAGCTGCCGCGTGAAGTGCAAGATGAAGCACGCACCAGAGCAATAGGTGTACTCTCGTCGTGGCGAAAGCGCAACCTGCCGACGGGCCTCCCACCAGCGGAGAAAGAAGCAATACGGACCCTACGCAGCAACAATAGCATCGTCGTCCTCCCAGCAGATAAGGGCAATGCCACAGTATTACTAGACCGCAGCGCATACAAGGAAAAAATGCTTAATTTGCTTGAAGACGGAGGAACCTATTCCGTATTAAGCGAGGACCCCACAAGCAGCATTCAAAACAAACTGCAAAAAACGCTGTCCACTGTCTTCCCACCGGCCTGCCCTCAACACAAGAAATTATACTACCGGTTATTGTGCACCAACGGTTCAGCCCCTGCGATCTACGGTCTCCCGAAAGTACACAAGGCAGGCGTACCTCTTCGGCCAATAGTCGACTTCACTCGTTCACCGCTCTACAAGCTATCTGGGTATTTGCACCAAGTGCTCAGCCCCCTAGCCGGCCACACCACAACACATGTTGAGAACTCTTCAGCATTCGTGGAAACTGTGCGTGGCCTTCATCTCAGTGATGACGATGTGATGGTGTCGTTTGACGTGACCTCGCTTTTTACCAGTGTCCCTATCGACTTGGCCGTCGAAACCTGCAAAGAAGCGCTTTCCAGGGATGCCAACCTCGCTGACCGGACACCCCTGGATCCCTCAGAGCTGTGTGAGTTGCTTCATCTTTGCTTAAGTAACACGTAATTTACTTACGACTCTAAGATCTACAAACAGATGCATGGGACTGCAATGGGGGCGTCAATATCCGTGACAACCGCAAACCTTGTGATGGAAAGCCTGGAGGAAAAAGTCCTGTCAGATTTCAAACCTGCCCCGAAAGTTTTTCTGCGCTATGTGGACGACTGCTTTTGTATCCTGCACAAAAACGACGTTGACCGGTTGCTACAGAGGCTCAATGCCATACAACCAACCATAAAATTCACTCTGGAGCGAGAAGAAAACGGCAAGCTTCCTTTCCTAGACGTACTCGTACAGCGTTCCGACGGTGGCCTATCCTTCTCCGTTATCGCAAAATGACCCATACGGGTCGCTACCTCCACTTTGCGTCCTGCCACCCGACCGGACACAAGACCTCTGTCGTATCGTCTTTGGTTCGTAGGGCCACCCGCTTATGCTCCAACGAAGACGAACTGCAGAGAGAACTTATTACGGTACGGCAAGAACTGTCCAACAACGGCTATTCGTCTGCTTTTGTTCGCAGAATTGAAAAACGAATGCTCAGCAATCCTCAGCCAGCCGAGAAACGAACTCTTCAAAAACGGGCCAGCATTCCCTACGTACCAGGTATCAGCGAAGCACTCTCAAGAATATTTTCAAAATATGATTTACGCGTAGCGCATGTGCCATCAAACAAGCTCCGTGGTGAAGTCGTCAACGTGAAGGACCGCTTAGAAGCAGAAAAGTTCCCGGGTGTAATCTATAAGATCCCGTGCCACGACTGCAATTTCTGCTACATTGGCGAAACAGGAAACTTCATTAGACGACTAACAGAGCACAAACGCGATGTTGAAAATCACCGCCATGTGTACAACGCACTAGCGGAGCATGTGCACAAGAGTGATCACTCTATCGCTTGGGAGAATGCTGCTGTCATAGCCAAAGAGAAGAATTTGACAACGAGACTGCTGCTGGAATCTCTGCTGATACAGACGACACCTGATACCGTTAACAGGACAGATGGAAACATGCCTCAAATCTATGCCCGTTCATTACGTCACATACTTCATATTTAACTGGACAACGGCGCTACGTCTGCTGCATTGTGAACAAGGAACCTGTATAGGCTCCGAAACGTCAAAACAACTTTTTTGACTTGGTCAGTGACCGTAAACTTCATTACCACATCATGCTACCTGACCAGACGAGCTTTCGTCGAATTCTGGACTATATAAACTTACGCTACCAGTGTGCTGCATGCTGTGCGCAGGCATGGGAGTTCTAATTCAATTTCACCTGCCGATCTTATTCTTTGTCGTCCAGTGCCTTGTTTCCCCACTCTTAGCATCTATTCTACTGCTCTAATTGATCATCAGTCATCTGTCCTTTTCATTATGTGACAGGCCCAGGTCACTTTTCATTATCGACTATTTTTCAATATTTTTTCTCTGAGCCACGCTTCTCTCTGCCTGCTTCCTTTTCTTCGTTTGCGTTACAGCTATTTTTGCTGGTGCTCCCTCCTCTCGACCATCCCAGTAATCTCCATGTTTCGTCAAGCAAGTTAGTCAGGGCAAAATAAGATGATTCTGTACGTTTTAAGGCAAGTGGTAAGATGCCCGTCATCAGTTGCGAATGCCTACCATATGTACTTCAATACATTGTTATTATTCGGTCACTTCCCTTCACCCGCTTAGGTATATTTGGGCTCGTAATGGAGATCGGTATGGATAATTTCTCGCAAATTATAGGGCCTCGTTACCATCTGCGAAATTTCGTTAGTGCGTCATGTCGATAACCATCGTCTTCGTTTTCTGCATGTTCATCTTTATTCCTACTTAGACGGTTTATCAGTTTATATTTTCAATGATACATCAATTCGTCACCATGATTGCTCAAAAGCACGATATCGTACGCAATAAGTAAAATGCTCCGGTATTATCCGTTGACCGCTTTTCGTAACTGTTCGCTACATGGTTTTTCAGCACCTGACGTAAGCATGGAGAGGATGGTATTGGACAGATTGGACTTCCTTGCCTGACCCTTTTGTCGATCGTTGTTGTCCTGCTCCTCTTGAGGAGTACAGTGGCTGTGGAATCGTGTAGACGTCGGCTCAAGTACCCATGTATCTGTCGTGTAGCCCTTACAGTGCAACGCCTCCGGAACGGCTAATCCGTATAGCAAGAGGCCACCTTACAACACCGAGTGGAACCTGCACGGCTAAAGTCACGATTGACGGCCAGATCGATTGACGGCCAGATCTATTTGGTGAGATTTGTGGTTCATGAGTAGAGATTGAGGCGAGTCATCTTAAGCCTGGATTTTCTGGACCAACACGGCGCAGTCATCGACTAGAGATCCAGGTCAATAACTTCATCGACTGATAACGCAACGCCGCCAGATAGCGACGTCGCTACAATACCTTCAATGTAACGGAAGAGGAAGTCACCATTCCGCCGCTGTACAGCTTCACCTGTTTTTTAACCCGATACGATTTAGTGGTCAGCTCCGCATAAAATCCGACGCCACCGCCGGCATCGCTGTCGGCGTCTACGCCGACATTAATCATCCCGAGATACTACTGTTTGCCAAGCAGCCGACCACGCAAGCCCTGCGCCATGGCCTCGAAGCGTGAGCGAACAAGATTCAATTCTTGAAAGGGGAACTAACTCCGGCAATTTTTCAGTGCCCACCGATCTCAACAAAATTTGCACTATAAACTCTACTCGATATTGTAAGTCAAGTGGTTGCAAGACACTTGCTTTTCCTGTAATTTAAGTTTAAATTTTTTTAGCGAATTCCACGCGGGCCACCCTGTGTTTTTGACGTCATCACCTTCAACGCTGCCTACCCGGAGCCAGCCGGCCGCAAAAAGCAGAACGGTGATGCTTCAGCGCTCAAATCGTCACTGTGAAGTTCAGAAAAGCTGGGATAACTCAGTACATCGTCGAATGACATCGCCATTGCCATTTTTCTTGCACCAGCTCCATGTTTACGATGGCGTGGTGGCTGCGACGTCATCGCATACGCCGCACAAAGCGTCTACCCGTTTCGGTTTTGGTTTGAAACGCCTTTCATTTGGTTGTTTAAAATTATTGGTTGGTTTCTGATCAAACTCAAACCATCTTGTACTTACAGGACTGCCGGCGCCATTGAAAAACATGATATCATAACATGGTGAAAATACCGCCGCAGTGGCCCTTTCAGTTGAAATCCACTAGAAAAATTGTAAATTACGGCTTATAGGTAAAGCTACACACATGATAGCTCGGACTTAATTTAAATGTACGTGAAAAGGCAATTCTGTTGCGAGAAAAGTCCATTCTAGCACTTTATACAGAAGGCTGAAATTGTAATGACGTTATATGCTAGGCAACGCGAAGTGGGCCAGTGATGCTATAGCCTTTCACTATAAAGGGCGAAGCTTTAGTGTGCTCTAACTTCGTTTTGCCCTTTTCTAAATTTGGATTCAGCTCCAAGTGGCACATAAATTGCTCTAGCAAACAGAGGTTCTCAAAATTATTTCGTTTCCATTTATTGTCTCGTTATTTAGGGAGCCATCTCCTATGTACCTCAAAAGCTACTGTGTTCAACGCTACACTGAGGGACAACATCCTCTTCGGCAAGCCTTACGACCCAGTGCTGTATAAAGCAGTGCTCGAAGCATGTGAGCTTGTCATGGACATCAATACTTTTCCTGCACGAGATCAACTGAAATAGGAGAGAAGGTGAAATATTTTTCATTGTTTCTTCGGAGTAGGTAGAGTTTGCACGGATGAAAAATAAAGGAAAAAGTGAATGATTGCCTGCGCTATTTTGTAAATAAATAAGAATAAAATGAAGCTAAAGGTGGTCTACGTATAAAATATTAAGCCTTTGCTTTAGTATTGCGTAGTTACTCAATAAATCCCTGCAGGGACGGCTACCTGACCATTCAGTCATTGTTGAATTGTGCTACAAGAGCATTGACGTCCCCCTTAACAACTTTCAAAGAATTTGGGCGATATTATAATTTGCACTAAAACATAATATAATGCAAGCGTACTGGCATCATTTCGGCGAAGCAGGCATACTATCAGTGATCCATGCTCGTTGTCAGCATGGGTATTTCTTCAAATATAACCGAAAACAAAAAACTAAGCTTAATTATAAGTATACTACGGAACCCAGTTAACATGTGTGTGACTGTTATTTATGCGGATACTTTGAACTTTTTGCAGTGTAAACAAGGGCCTTGAAGTTAATATGCCCTTTTTGTAATTTTCTTTGGGTTCTTCAACAGGGCATATATGTCTGCACTAGAGAAAAGCCCAAATCCTTTGTCCGTGCACACTCCATAGTTTATCTTCAGGGTATCAGATAGATAAGTAGAGCAAAGATGTCATCAATGCGCAGTTGTTAAACTTGATTCTTGTGCTTTGACGAGTGGTCGTACACGCTTCGTCGACTCTACTGCAAGGCCCTTTATTCGCCGTACTATGCTACAGCGCTGTCGACGTCCATCAACTTTACGTGTAAAATATGCAACCACACCTTCCGTCTCCCCTACCGTAGGGTTACAACCTGAGTGGTGGCCAGAAGCAGCGTGTGTCGCTGGCCAGGGCTGCCTACCACCAGTGCTCCATCTACGTCCTCGATGACCCACTGAGCGCACTTGACCCCCACGTTGGATCCAAGGTTTTCAAGAAGTTACTGGGCAAAAATGGACTGCCTAGGACAAGGTACTGTGGCCATCAAAGGATATTTTATCTACACATAAATTTTAGTACACCGAGGCTTCGTGTTTTTAGCTCGCATACTACTTTAGCCTCT
>CM023489.1:86543924-86577222 GCA_013339685.2 Hyalomma asiaticum | reverse complement strand
AGAGGCCACCTTACAACACCGAGTGGAACCTGCACGGCTAAAGTCACGATTGCGGCCAGATCGATTGACGGCCAGATCTATTTGGTGAGATTTGTGGTTCATGAGTAGAGATTGAGGCGAGTCATCTTAAGCCTGGATTTTCTGGACCAACACGGCGCAGTCATCGACTAGAGATCCAGGTCAATAACTTCATCGACTGATAACGCAACGCCGCCAGATAGCGACGTCGCTACAATACCTTCAATGTAACGGAAGAGGAAGTCACCATTCCGCCGCTGTACAGCTTCACCATTTCTGCCAGCACCAGAGCACCTACGGACATGCACGGCGCCATCGAGGGCAACCAGCACTTGCTCCTAAACGGTCAGATGTGTGTTGCAAGACGCTTAGCTAAGCTGGATGACGGAGAAGCCAAGGTAATTGCTACAACCTTCAGCAACGAATAGGGGTACCTAAATAGGGGTACGAGCGTCGCGCACATTTATCAATTTTTGGACGCCAGAAATGCCTTCACGCTCACTGGTTCTCGGGGACCTTCAACGAGGACTGCAGCGTTCGAAGTAGCCTTCGACGTCAATCAAGGACTTTCCAGGCAACAAGAAGAGCTGCATGCCCCGCTCCCTGGCTACAAGGACCGTTTCTTGTCGTCATCGAGGCTTCCTCGGGCCCCTGTCGCCCGACACCGCATAATAACCGTCGAATATGCCCGTCCTCCCCGTCAGAGCCCCTATATAGTTTAGGTAAGGGAAGGCGAAGCCATCAGCGAGCAGCTGGAAGAAACGCTACACGAACAGGTCGACGAAATTATCGAGCCCTCTAAGAGTCCGTGAGCATCTCGCATGGTGTTAGTGAGAAAGAAGGATGGCACCCAGCGTTTCTGCGTCGATTATCGTCGCTTGAACAAGACGGAAAGGAAAGCCGTTTATCCTCCTCCACGGATAGACGATACTTTGGGTCGACTCTGTAATGCTAAATATTTTTCGTTGATGTACCTCAAGGCCGGCTACTGGCACTTCGACATCGACGAGAGAGACCGAGACAAGGCTGCAATCAAAACACCAGACGGCCTGTTCCAGCTTCAATTCATGTTATTTCCCCCCCTACCTGTACAGCAGGCCCTGCGTAGTCGTGACTACCAAGTCGTGTGCTGGCTACCTAAATTGAAAGATCTTGCAGAGGGCCTTACACGATGGAGTCTTTAGACTTCGAGAATTTGGGATTACCATTATCTACAAGAGCGGAAGAAAGCCCTCCGACACCGCCTGGCTCTTTTCGCGCCCCCGTCGATCCGCCGCCGCAGGGTGACCAGGACGATGACCGTTTCTTAGCAGCCATCAGTATGGACGATTTCGCGGAACGACGGCGAGCTGACCCACAGTTCGAGAGCCTCGTGGACTACCTGGAAGGCAAGGCCGTCGTCGTTCGGAAAGTATCCCGGCGAGGACTGGCTTCGTCTTTCCCGCAAAATAACCTTCTCCTGCAGAAGTTTTGTCCGCCTCAAGCCGAGCACCTCCTCGTATTGCCTTCAGCATTAGGTATGGAGGTTCTGGAAGCTATACATGACGACCCGACAGCCGGACACCTCGGTTTTTCCCGTACACTATTTAGGATACAAGAGAAGTACAATTGGCCTCGCCTCACTGCCAACGTCGCCCATTACGTAAGGATATGCAGGGACTGTCAGTGACGCAAGACGCCGTCAAGTAGCCGTTCCGGAGGCGTCAACTAATCTTGCAACTTTCCTTGATAAACGCCATTATGGGCACGCATTTCATGGATCAACGCGGAGCATTTATCGGCTTCAGATCCCTGTCGATAACACTTTCAGTCGACTGTCCAATACCACCGGATAAAGAGCAATCATGCCTTGAATGTGCTTGAAAAGCAAGTCACCCTTCCGCTTCCTTCTAGCATCATTTTCTTCAGCACTGAAGGAATTTCAAAGTTCTAAGGCCTCATCGAGGGCGATCACAACCTGCTTCTGAAATGCAGCGTTTTCGTCGTAAGAGGGAAAACCAAAATGCATAGCGGGAAAGCGGGGGTAATACCGACATTTTTCAGCAAATAATAGAGTCACCTTAACACAATCACGGCCGTCGTCCTACATCGACGAATTTGCGGAAGTGAGCAATGATTTCGAAATCGTAGGTGCCACCGACGCTGTCGCGATGATCTTAGTTTTTAAGAGAGGATGGCCATTTATGGGCTACTTGAACGCAGAAATTTTTGGTCTGTCTGTTTGTCTGTCTGTCACATGATTCAGCCACCCGGCCAAGCACTTGGCTCACGCCCAGGCATCTTTTAATCGTAGCTGCGTTCATACGTGTGAACATTGTCGGTCAAAAACGCCCAGCCATCTTGAACTGGTAGCTTCGTTCATACTTGTGAACAAATTTTCTTTCAAAAAAGCAAATATTTCGCATATCTGAGGCACAACATCAATAGGTTTTTAGCACATGGTGCGTTTACCAGAAAATACAAAGGGACGTATTCCTAAAGACCCTAGTGTGTTTAGGCTGCGCTAATTATGCGACGCTATGCACGAAAAAAAGCGCCTGTGGACGATTTGGTGATGACACCTGCCAGTTGCCCAGGGATTCTGCACAAGCTCACGTTTCCCGACAGCGCTCTCAGATGGTGTCCATATTTCACGCAGTGTAGTCGTCTTTCGACGACATTTGCAGCGGCTGGTTTTGGGACGTTAAACCCCACAAATCAATCATTTGCAGGGAAGCACGCAGATACGTAGCCCATTTTTTCAACCAGCCTTCCACTTCAATCCAGAACTACCAAAGCGCAAGCAATAACAGCTGATGGCCGTGTTACTGGAATACAAGGACTGCTTCTCTTCTTTGTCGAGGATGGACAGACCCCATTTGCTAAACGTCGCATTATAACTGACGAATATGCCCGCCCGCTCCGTCAGAGCCCATACCGAGTTTTAGGCGAGGCCATCTAACGAAAGTTCGACAAAATGTTACGCCACCACGTGTGCCAGCTGTCCAAGAGTCCGTGGGCGTCTGCCAAAGTATTAAAAAAAGGACGGAACGCTAAGATTTGGCGTCCGTTATCGTTGCTACAACAAAGTTATGAAAGACGTATATTTTCTCTGTTGGCGTGACGACGCCCTCGGTAGACTCCACAGCGCAATATATTTTTCGGCGATGTACGTGGAGACCGAATACTGCCAAATTGGAGTCCACGGGAGAGGTCGAGAGCAGACGACATTCATAACACCAGACGGCCTCTTGCCCCTTGGTGGGTGCTTGGCACCTGCAGCGTTTAACGCGTCATGTACAGCCGTGAGCATGCTTAACTCGAACGCTCCGCCGCGTGGCCTTGACTCGCCTCGACTGACGCCAGCGCTGCCAAACGTCGGACGCATTTTGTTTACTGCAGCTAACGAAACATGGAGCGCGGGGAGATTTCACGGTAATTTTCTTGTGTCGTACGACGATTTATTCTCGTGCAGAGGATGCAGTTAGATCGAGAAGGCAGTCGAGAGCCGACACGACGCAACACGAACAAAGATTGCGCGCACAGCGACAAATGACAAAGCGCTTCTTCCTCCTCTTCACGTTATAAAAAGACTGGTCAGTTATGCTAGCCGGTCGCTGTCGGAGGCGGAAGCAAATTATTGCATAGCAGAGGAGGAATGCCTTGCCAGCATCTTACATCGATGTTTCTCCACCTACCTAACGGCACACCTTTGAAATTGCTAGTGACCACAACGCGTTTTGTTAGCTGGCTAATTTCAAGAACAGTTATGGAAGCCTAGCCCACTGGGGTCTGAAAATCCAAGAAGGCGACGCCTTCGTTTACGAGTACGGATCAAGGCACTCTGCTCTGATGCTGACTGCTCGCCTTGCGCTCCCACCTCCCCCCCGCGCTCCCGCAAGAGAACAAGGATCACGACGCCTACTTAAGACCCATAAGTACCGACCACATCACCGAACAGCGGGCTGACCCAGACCTGAAATGCCCGGTAGACTGCACGGAAGCAAGACCGCCTCTGTGCCAAAGTTATTCAGGCCAGACCAGGTATCATTTAGCTTGAAAAACGAGACACATGTGAAGAAATTCTCATCTGTCAGAACGAATTCTAGTCGCTTACCTAGTCCTGCAGCCTCAAGCACTGAAATCTTTGCATAATGGCCCGACGACTGGTCGTTTTTCCCTCACACTCGCAAGGATACGAGTGCTACTGGCCTCGCCTAACTGCCGACTTCACCCGTTACTTGAGGACTTGCCTAGCCTTTCAGCGACGGAAGACTCGGTCGACTACGCAAGCCGGACTGCTCCAGCCGACCGTCTCAAATTATCGGGATGAACTCACTGGCACGGCCGCTGGATGAAAGCGCACAGGTACGGCCAGCTGCGTGCGCCGGGGACGGCGGGAGAGGACTAGTTCGTTCGGCGGCCGCCGCAGCGCCACCAGTCAAGGATAGTGAGAGCGCCTGCACAGCAGTGTATGCGCGAAATTGTATGATGTTTCAGCGGTGCTCGCGGTACTGCATACGCACATGCCGAATTCGATACCCCCTCAGCGCATCGTTCTACGCTACGGCAGTACATTTTTCTCATAATGGCAAATGGTTTTAGTTTCCTGCAGGAGTCGAAGTGGCTTTGACTAAGCATGCCCGTCTCTGTGACAGACAATTCTGCACTTGTACTTAAAGCGTTTATGACAAGGTTTTCCCTTTTGTAGGACCAGTTTTATTATTACAACTAAAGAAGCTAAAGAAGCGTCATCTCCTACTTCCCGTCGAGGCCACTTCCTTGTCCTTGGAGTGGTCTTGTAATCATTTTCAGTGAAGTGCAGCGAGCAAAGAGAAGAACGGTCGCTGGGCACCCTTTTCCTCCATATCCTTGCCTGGCGATGTTGGTGAGCCAGGCCTATCAGCGTTCAGCATAGGAGGGAAATTCATGGTATCCCAAGCCGGGATTTTTCTTCGTGTTCGACGTGCACAGTGGAACGCAGCAGTTCTTAGGCGTACTGCTGCTCTAACAACCTATTCACGCTATGTTTGTGTTGTCAGGAGGAAGAACACACGGCATTCGGAACTACTAGCACTCCGCGCAACGCAAAAAAGGCGCGCTCGCCACAGCGCGCGGACTTCGGAGTATCACCTACTACTAGCGCCCTCGGCGAAAGTTGCGGCCGAAACTGTCAACGCCGCTCTCCCTCCCTGGACAATGCGCGGCGGCTCCACGCAGCAGGCCGCACCTGTGCGCTTTCATCCAGCGGCCGTGTCACTGGGATGTTCCCGAAGTCGACAATCGGTAATGAGTGGATCTTTGTAGCTACCAACTACATCGTGCGCTACGCCGAAACGAAGGCCCAGAAAAGGTACTGCCACGGAGGTAGCCAAATTCTTTGTTCAACACAACCTCCTCCGTCACGGTGCCTCATAACTCACTACAGAGCTATGGCCTCTACCGCAGACCTAACTCACGACATTCTGCGATACACTGAAGCCGGCCCCCTTCCCTACCACCCGCAGCCGATTGGCTTCACCAAGCATCTAAACAGGACCACTGCCGACCTGCTGGCAGTGTCCGTCGACGTCGAACACAATCCGTAGGATGCCGTCATACAGCACGGCCGCGCAAGAAGCAGCACAAATAACGCCATACAAGCTAGTCCACAGATGGGTCCGGGCAACGCCGCTTGACGCCATGTTCCAGTCATGACAGCCGGAGAAAATAACGACAGTCCTGCGTACTTGCAGCGAGCGGAAGAAAGCTCGATTGTCCACCCGCCTGGGGATAAAGAACCAGCAGAGGGGTCAACAGCTGTGACTAGTCTTCGTCGACGCCTCATGGAATACCAACCGGAGACCGTGTGTAAGTCTCCGGGTTGGTATTCTATGAGGTATTCCATAAGAGGACGAGGACTGAGTGAAAACTTCTATAGCAGTGCTTCGGGCCCTAAAATCTATTCCGATGTTGTGCTACGTTGGACTATGAAGTCGTCCCTTATGGCGCAACGTCATCACAACGGCGGTGTGCACGACCGGAGGTAGTCCACGTTTTGAGCCTCTAACCGTCTTAAACACGCTAACATAATGTGACGTCCTTTTTCCTTTTTCGAATTATGTTGCATGTACTTTCATTTTAACAATTGTTTTTGCAGCGCTCGGACGACGCCTTTCCGGAAGGCCCACTGACGCGCAGTTATATTGTTTTGTTTCATTCAGGCTGGCCTTACTTTGTTCCTAGTGACACGTGCTATCGCTCGGCGCGGGTCGCGTTTAATTCGCATGCCATTTCGCGATTGATAAAGAACGTTCTACAGAATTTCCGTGTCCGACACGTATGTTTCTGGATTTTGCTGATTCACGTAAACATCTATAAGAATGATAAAATTTACTGTTATTCCTGTATAAAAGCCGGCACACTTCCCCGCTGATGAGCTTTCCAAAATGATTTGGTGGGATAGTTCGCAATGCATTTTCTAAAAGAGCACAGTGCGATAGGCACACACAGAGAGCAGGACACGTACTGGCGTCAGTCCATGTGTCGGAGCTATTGAGCTCTACTCTTTTAGAGAATGTATAAGATGTCCCGATGTCGCCACTGTTGTTTTGTACGTGTTCTCGTTTTTACTGCTCAGCACGCGATCTTCCAATAAAAATTTGGCTTTTAAAAGCTTGGTAACCCTGTACTAGAATGTCACTACCGCGTGACATATATATATATATATATATATATATATATATATATATATATAATATATATATATATATATACATATATAGTCATGGTGGTGAATAGGCCGGAGGCGTGAAGGCAGAGATGAGTAGTAGACCCTCGGAATTGGCAGCAAAAATGCGGAAAGCGTTTATTCAACGTTTCAGCCGGAGACCGGCCTTCATCAGGAATGATGAAGGCGGTCTCCGGCTGAAACGTTGAATAAACGCTTTCCGCATTTTGCTGCCAATTCCGAGGGTCTACTACTCATCTCTTTATATAAATATATATATATATATATATATATATATATATATATAATTATATATATATATATATATATATATATATTATAGCGTGGGTCTTCATTGAGCAGGCTTGGTTCCTTCAGAAAGCATGCGAGGGTATTCGCCAGCAGCCATCTCGTGTTACGATCTCGTGCACCCTGGCGCCATCAGGGAGACAGAGTGTTACACCATGGTCGCCATGGCTACACGTGGTACTGAATAACACTGGCAGGGGTAGGGTTTAATGAAATACCCAATAATGTGGACGATGGAACTGCTGCTGCTGTAGCTCACTTGGACTTGTTATCCGAAGTTTGAGCGTTTGGACCCGACCGACGGCTCGTTTGTTTCCCTCAAATTTAATTCCTCTAATTTGTGTTATATTACTACAGTGCAGCTAAAAACAACTTCATCATGCGTTCATTCGCCTCACTCTCTACAGTACTCACGAGGTCGCGTCTGACAAAAAACGGGCCCTTGATCATTGCCCCTCTCCGTACCTATTTTATATTACAGCTTCAGACACACCTTCCCCAGACCTGTGCGATTACGGCACATCCCCCCACCCTTTTTCCGCGCAATGAACGAGTGCTAAGTTAAAGTTGTATCGGGCAACCAGATCGACTCTCGCACACGTGCTGTGGGAGAGTCCTCTTATAGAAGCTAAAATGGCAGTAGCTGCGTAGGCTCTTCCGTCGAAGTATGCCGCCGTTGTGAACAGCTTCAACCTCAAAACACAAATTTGGGCAGTCCAGCATACCAGAGAGCCAGCGACGACGCGAGATGTGGAAGTTCTATCATGCGAGGCGCGTCCAGGTGGTTAAACGTTTCGCGATTTTGCAGCAAAGTTGACTGCATCCATCCATGTGAATATAGCGAACAAATTGAGGGTTAAGATTAATACAAGATGCATTAAGTGGACTAAAGTTCAATTGATCTTATTCAAAATTGAATTAAGCAAGTGAAATGGTAATTAAGGTGTTGAAAAATGCTCTAAGTGAACCAATGTGTAATGCGTTGAGTTGCGATACTGCCAGTGATTTTGTCTTGTGGATTACATAATCATTCAAGGCTGTCACGTTGACTAATCGGCTCATAAAACAAAAGAGGTTTGCTCGCCATGCGCCTTCACAAAGGTAAATGGCTTTTAACATTTTACTCCACTGACCTCGCCAGCATCTAGCAATCCCCTAGGTTATTTGTAGACCTATTTACAAGTAAAATAGACGTGAGACTGTCCTTGTCATATGTCATTAATTGTATGATTGGATGAGTCATAAAAGTAACCATTCTCGACTCAAAGGGTCATCATCGGCAGCATGACCAAAAGTCGCCCATACGCCGAACCATTCTAGTAATTTCCTGTCTCGTATATGGCAGACACGCCTTCTTGTCACAAATCAAGGCCACCTGCTGAAGCATGCCGACCAGCTGTTCCTGATGTGTGGAAAGACGGGCGTCTCGTACGGCCACCTTGCAGAGCTGCTGAAGGACAACAGGATACCTGCCACGCTGATGCACGGAAACTCTGGCCCTACGGCACTGGAGCATGAAAAAATGTGAGCCAGCTTTAGGCACTGTTTCATTCTTGACACCATCGTAGGTAGTCTACGTGACAGGTGACAAGGCACCTTCGCGTCCTTGCTGTCTGATAACGAAATGCTTCCGGAGGACGTCGGCGCGATTGTGACGCGACCTTGCATAGACAAAAGTGTAAGGGAAAACACACAGAAATGACTTTTCATTTCTTTTATTCATGTTTCAGTTCACAATCAAATCAACGCAACTAAGCCTAAGCGTTTAAGTAAGGGCCCATTTGCCGGCAGACTGCCATCCCGGCGTACATCCAAGCAATCCCCTCAGCTGTAATCTTGTCTGAACAACAAAGTAGCCGGCAGTTTTTTTTTTTTTTGTCTTCGGATGCTTTTTTAGCGAAGCTGTCTATTTTGCCGTCTACGTGATAGTTGACATGGTATTTAAGATCGCCGCTGTTCGCGTATCTACCTATTTAGCCATCTACCGCGAGTATTGGACCATGCACTTACGACTAGCATGAATTCTGAGAGCAATAAACGAAAAGCTATGGCGATCGTGATGAGGCGGCAAAACTGTTATGGTACATTATCAAGGTACATGCTGCTCTTGTTCATGTGAAATATAGAATTTGCAGCACGTCGTGAACATCGTAACATGAAGTATCTGTCCATAAGCAACTGTGGGAAGTTGTGGGGCCCAAGGCTACGTCACAGCGGAGCTCATAGCCTTCGCCTCCTCTTTTCCCCATCCTAACCCTCACTTCCGTTTCGCATGGTCTGATGGATATGTTTGTGTATATCTTTGCGCCTCTACGTGTGCGATGTTCCTTTGAATTCATGCTTCAGTCTGTATATGCGATATTAAGTGCTAATAAAGTATCTATGTGCGATACTAAGTGCTAATAAATCGGGTGAAAATATCATTGCAATGGGTAGCCTCCTCCTTTTTCCGATTGGTCAGAACTGGTTGAACAGTTAGTCTGCCTGGAATGTTCTACCGAAGGCAACTTTGACACCATCGAGTGGTAAATACAGGGCAGTAAAAGTCTGAGCTGCTTCTGTTAGCCTCGCTGTTACTCATAAATTAGTTCACAACCTGTGACAGCCCGTGCGCTGTGCGATGTGAGTGCACGTTAAAGAACCCCAGGTGGTGGAAATGTCCGGAGACCTCCACTACGGCATCTCTCATAATCAGAGCTGGTTTTGGGACGTTAAACCCCACAAATCAATCAACAACCTGTGGCAGACCATTTACTCCCTGAAAGGTCGAATAGTACGCCCCCTTTTCGTCCAATTTGGTATAGTGTGTCAGAAGCCTCAACAGCTCCGCTGTAAAACACGGCCATTGCACTACGTCACTGTCAAGCCTTTATACGCACCTCCGACACAGCCACCCTTGAGCTCCCTCTTGCACATATTTCTTTCTGTGACTAGTTATACAGAAATCGAATAGTGGAAATCTATGTATATGTTCGAAGCGCTAAATTTCCCAGCCGCGTCAGATAACAGCGTTACAGAAAAACGATCGTTCCATATCGAGTAAAATGAAATGAAATGTTCCGTATGACCCGCTCGTAACAAAGAAATCGATAATTTAACAGACGTGCCCAATGTGCGACAGGACAGGATTGCAACCGGTAAATAATGACGTTGTGATTAGTGATACAATGGGCACTTGTGGCGTAAATGCATCATTTGTAGTGTACAGTACTCGTTAAGTTGACTACAGCATCGCGATTCTGTACGAAAATGAACGTGCTTATTATAGCGGCAACATAGCGTTCATCTCGAAACAAACTGATACGATGCTTCAAGGGGACATATGCCTGGTCATGAGCTACTTAATGGTTGCGCTCTACTGTCACGGAGTTGTGAAAAATACCAACACAGATCTATGGATGTCGCTTGGCCTTGTTAGATATAGGTTCAGCGCTTGCAGGAGCAAACATCGCAGTTCGCACTAAAGAGTACATTTACGCAAGTTTATTGGAAAAAGGTTTTCTTAGCTTAGCAGGAATCTCAATTTCTGGCGAGAACAAGGTACACTTTCGTGCTGCACCTCAGCCCAGTAAATTGCATAAACTTTCACAGGCGACTCCGAAGGGAAAGGGCATATAATAGTTATGATTCGCTTAAGGAAAGCACGCTGTTTTTGTAGGCCTTGGCAGAGGTACCATGTAGGCCTGGGCAAGGGAATTAGGGTCAAAAGGAGAGGCACGCCGAGGGTGGAAGCACTTCGACAATTTTGACTCCCTGGTGTTCTATAGTGACTGAAATAATGCACATTACACGCGGTGGCATTTCACCTCGCTCGAAATGCGACCGCGCAGCTGGCTTTGCATGTGCAGCTTGTGAATACGCAATCGAGCGCGACTAGACCATCGCAGCGAAAAAAAGGGAGCATTCGCGAGAATAAAATGAGGCAAATAAATAAACCGATAAAGGCCGACAGACAGAAATACCGCAATCGATTGTAGCGACTCGGCACTGCTGCCAGATCGCGGCTCCGCAGCTATTCGGCTCGCTTCGTTCCGAACCAACATCAGATATCTTTTGCGCCCCGCCACAGTGGTCTAGTGGCTGTGGTACTCGGCTGCTGATCCGAGGGTCGCGGGATCGAATCCCGGCTGAGGCGGCTGCATTTAGGTGGAGGTGAAACGTTGAGGCCCGTGTGCTGTGCTATGTCAGTGCACGTTAAAGAACCCCAAGTGGTCAAAATTTCCGGAGCCCTCCACAATGGCGTCTCTCATAACTTAATCGCCGTTTGGGATGTAAATCCCCACATAACAATACAGATATTTTTTGCCGTTCAGGTTCGATTCGGGTTCAAGCACGTTCGCAGAATATCCCATGTTTGGTTTCAGCACCGGCCGAAATTGCGTTTCTGGTACTGTTTTCAGTTCGACACCCTGCCTTTGAGCACACAAAAGTGCTCAGCAGAAGAACAGTTCCTTTAGATTTGTGGGGCCATCCGCAATAAGATAAAGGAGTAACGCCCTCAAAAAAGTTAGGACGTGCATTTAAGCACAACAAAGAGAACGTGGTCCTCAAATCTCCTGAGTTGTACTCAATTACGTTCCTACTCGGAATGCTTACACAGGGTAAGCTCAAGGTTGACAAACGCTAGGGTATTTGATTTGCGGGGTTTTACGTCCTAAAACCAGCTATGATTATGAGAGACGCCGTAGTGAAGGGCTCTGGAAATTTGGACCACCTGGGGTTCATTCACGTGCGCTGACATCGCACAGTAAACCAGGCTCAATATGTCGCCTCTAGCGAAATGCAGCCGCCGAGGCCGGGATTCGATCTCGCGACTTTCGGATCTGCAGCCGAGTGCCATAAGCACTAGACCACCGTGGTAGGGAAAATGCTAGGTTATAGGATCACGCGCGCCGTGTAAGACATGCCGGCAAATCTCATTCCGCCGAAATTTTTCTAAAATATTTGTAAACCTGCATTTCACTAAAATAACGAATACGAGACTGTACTTCTTGAAAACAAAAATATAACCAAGGGCAACAGGTTACCCGTGGAGGTGTTTCGACTGATTCCGGGATTCATATTTCCTGGGTCAGCTCCAGGAAAAACCCACGCCCCTTCGCTCCCGGAAGTCTGCGTTGTCGTATGCTCCTTTCGCTTTAGAAACTATCCCATGCAAGAGTAAAACCTAAGCAAAAGTTCTTTTAAGGTTATATTTTTCAGGTCATGTATAAACTGGAAGGTTCGTTGCTGGGCAAGTTAATGCATATCGTGCTCACACGCCGAAATCCATCGCCGTAGTGCGATCCAGCATGTTGAGAAAGTTCGTGCCTCCAGGCGAACGCCTCGACCATGTACGCCTTGGCATTATTACACCTATACCGCCTGGCCAAGCGCATACAACTTACTTTATCTTGAGCGTCACCCAACTTCAACAGCTCGGCAACGCGCCCTCGTACTTTTCCGTTTCTGATATAAAATACGCTGATACTAGGTGGTAGAGGATGCCTGAGCGTGTCTGGGCTGCTGCTGTATGACCGTGACGCAGCCACAAGGCGATTCTTAATGGGATGTATATGTATGCCATGTAGTTCCAGTGCAGCCACACCGTGAATTGGGTCTTCCCGTCACTGCAGGCCTGGGTCAGTGTCAGTGCCACTTGTACGCTTCTGGCCATAAAAACAGCAACATATGCGGCCTACGTTACTATAGAAAGGTCCTTCCTGTGCAATAAAATATGTTTCTGAGTTATCGCGTCCATTACTTGAAGCAAAGTGTATCACCCTAAAAATACGAGACACAAAGAGGCGAAGCGACTTACACCGCAGCCCGTTTATGTTGATAGGTCTCACTTTGTGACTCGTCTCTTTAGCGCCACACCCTTTGCCCTTGCTATGACAATGCAACGAATAGGCGTGCAAAAACACGGACACAAGGGGAAGAAGTGGACAACACGAACGCCGACTATCGACTGAGCAGAGCACAGAGGCGAAAAAGAAAGAAGACACACAACTAATCCGGGCATGCTCAGGAAAGGTAGCGCCACATGTGAAATGGTTACACGTGCTGGTCTACGCGAGCCACAATTGTTAAGGTGTTCTATCTCTTCTCTGCTTAAGCTAATCGATGGTTGACTTACGCACGCGCTTCCGCTGTTATTGATATGCCAGACGTCGAACATTAAGCGCGCCTATTTATTCTTATGCCTGTACAGGATCTCGCATTTTGTCTAACTTGGGCGTGCAGTTACAGTCCCGGCAGTCTAAATATAGATTGGACGGTGTTCCACCTATTAACGACCTTCTAGGTTCAATTAATCACTCATGAATACAGCGCACTGCTTGCCCTAGAGCAGCTAAGCCATTGTTAAACTTTGACTCTAAGCATTTGAAAATAGTAAAACATGGAGTAGCCATGTTCTGTGTAAAGTCACCCCTAACAAAATGATCTCTGCACCGATTGAACAATAGCTTTAATGCCCAGGTCGAGCGCCTTTATAAGGGGCTTACCCTAGATTTCCTGTAGATATAGTAGCTGAATATCTAAACAATTCGATTTCGACCAGAACTTGAACCTTGATGATGATGATGATTTGTGGGGTTTAACGTCCCAAAACCAGCTCTGATTATGAGAGACGCCGTAGTGGAGGTCTCCGGAAATTTAGACCACCTGCGTTTCTTTAACATGCACTGACACCGCACAGCACACGGGCCTCAACATTTCGCCTCCATCGAAATGCAGCCGCCGCGGCCGGGATTCGATCCCGCGACCCTCGGATCAGCAGCCGAGTACCATAGCCACTAGACCACCGTGGCGGGGCACAGAACTTGAAGCTTGCCGTAGCAAATAGTAACATTAACAAGAGAGTCGTGAGTATTCTGTATTCTACGCAGTTTCGCACAGGCATAAGTGGGAATTAGATATAGGGTTAATGCGGTGTTTACGGCTCCCAATAAGTTAATCAAGGCCCTGAGTTGGGCTAGTTGGTATTGCATTACACCTGGTGGGAATGCGCTTCGAGGACGCGGGCAAAGAAGAAGACCAAACACACACAGCGCAACTTTCAACTTTATTGTGAACGTCCACAAACTTGCATTAGCGAAGCCTCCCTTTCGCTATCAGACAATGAACTAGAATTTTCGGGCGCCCAAGGAAAGCAGACCACATACCAAAATGTCACGTGTCGGGAACATCCTATGTAAGTGATGCCTTCTTTTCACAATAAAGTTGAAAGTTGCGCTCTCTGTGTTTGGTCTTCTTTGTCAGCGCCCTCGAAGCGCACTGCCACCAGCTGTAACCCAGTAAGCTAAATAGGATTTGTGCTGCTGTGCACAGCAAAAATGATATGATGAAGGGAAGAAAAGGAAAAATTGGCAGATCCCACGTGCAGTGGGAATCAAGGAAATGCGAAGCACCGAGTATACCGAGTTTGGTACATATGAAATTAACGAAACGGCCACAAGAGCATCAAGACTGTGGCATGTAAACAACGCCGGTCATACACGCATATCATGATTCTGATGCTATGGCCTGTCATTTATGTTTGTCATGCCGTCGTGTTGTGCCATGGCAATTTTTGTATACATCGCATTAACGAAATGCGTGGCATGTAAATCATGCCGCTCATTATATGCATGTCACGATTTTCACATTATGACCTGTCATTTATGATCGTCAGGCAGTCTTGTTGTGCCATACCAATTTTCGTATGCACCCCATTAACGAGACGGTAGTATAGCGCCAGGACCGTGACATGTAACTCATGTCGCTCATGACATGCGTGTCATGATTTTCATGTTATGACCTGTCATTTATGATAGTCATGCAGTCATGTTGTCGCCTGCCAGTTCCCGTATACGTCCGATGAACGAAACGCGTGGCATGTAAATCATGTCGCCCATGGCATGCATATCATGATTTTCATGTTATGACCTGTCGTTTTTGTTCTTCAGGCAGTCATGTTGTGGCGCACCAATTTTCGCATACATCCCATTAGCGAAACGGCCAGGAGAGCACTAAGACAGTCGCATGTAAATCATGTCGCTGATGGCATGCATATCATGATTTTCATGTTATGACCTGCCATTTATGTTCGTCAGGCAGTCATGTTGTGCAATACTAATTTTCGCATGCATCCCATTAGCATAACGGCCAGGAGAGCACCCAAACCGTGGCACGTAAATCATGCCGCTCATGACATTCATATCATGATTTTCATGTTTTGACCTGTCATTTATGTTCGCCATGTAGTCATGTTGTGGCATACCAATTTTGGTAAACATTCCATTGGCGAAACGGCCAGGAGAGCACAAAATCGTAGGCGGATAGATAGATAGATAGATAGATAGATAGATAGATAGATAGATAGATAGATAGATAGATAGATAGATAGATAGATAGATAGATAGATAGATAGATAGATACGCTCAACGTCATCGAAGTTCGCTAAGAAATGCTTCGCATTTAATATATATCTTTCAGCTGAAGCATACTGCCAACAGTAATTTTACCGACTCTCGCATGGGTATAGTTTAAAAGATTCCTTTTCGCTGTGGACATTTCTACGTAGGACAAAGACAGCGTCATATTAACCAGAGAGTATTTGAACACAGAAGACCGCTATCAGGTGGAACGCCGTGTAATCTATATTTGCACTGCAGGGAGTGTAACTGCACGCCCAAGTTAGACGAATACGAGATCCTGTACAGGCATAAGAATGAAGAAAGCGGGTTTAATGGTCGAGGCCGGGCATATTACTAATAGTGGAAGCGCATGCGCGATCAGCCGTCGATTAGCTTAAACAGAGAAGAGATAGAACACCTTAACAGTTGTCTCTCGCGTAGACCGGCACGCGTAAGGCTTTCACAGGTCGCGCTACCATTCCTGAGCATTCGCAGATAAGTTGACCATCTTCTTTGTTTTTCACCTCTGGGCACTGCTTCAGTTGATAGTCCGCGTTCATTTTGTCCGTCTCTCCTACCTGTGTCCGTATTTTCCAAGCCTGCTCTTTGCATTATGACTCATTAACAACTCGCTTATCTTTCTGTCTTTTTTTCTCTTGCTGTAGTTGTTTGGTGCTCTGCTACTGGTATGACTGTCTCGCATTTCGGGCAAAACTTTCACTGTTCCGAATTTATTGCTATCGAATGCCTTCACTTGCAGGATAGAAGCTGGCGATATCGGCGCAGGCGAATCCGAAGGAAAGATAATTGAGGAGGAGAAAAATGTATCCACAAAGGTACGTGCACTGGCACACTTTATCAAAAAAAAAACAATTTTTCACGTTCACTGGTGGCCAGATATCTCAGTGCGAGCGCAATCAGGTACTTCAAGTTAACTGAAACCGCCTAACTAGGTCATTGAGCTAAGTTCGAGCCTAACTAGGGTATTTGTACAGTATACTTCGTTAAGTATTCACGCTGTTCTCCCGATGCACTTAAGCGGCACACAGCGCTTGCATAGACTCAAACATGTAGATGGTGCTTGAGTCATGACTTTATACCTTATGTTGTCAAGATCGTTACCCCAGCGAAGATAAGTCTGTTTGTCGGAGCAATGGCTCTACACATATTCCATGATTAAACCCCTTTACACGATGCTCATTCGAAGCCTCCATACTACTCTGAGCTTCTGTTCTTCTATGAATTTATCATATTTAATAACACATGCCAACAAGACGCTGTGCAACAGAAAGGTTCTCAAACAGATTAGTTCGTTCGTTGGCTAGTGCTTACAGTCGAAGTACTTACCGCGCAAGAGAGCTTTGTGACCTTCATGGTGAAATACAGGATAGCAAAATAACAACCTCAGAAGCCCAGTAACACACATAAGCAAGTTAAGGTAAGTAATGCAGCATAGGACAGCTTTCGTACTAACTTAAATGCGTAAGCAAGCCGCCTGTGTTTCCCCTACTGATTCGTAATGAAATATGTATGGAGGTGGCGAATCGATTCGTTCGTCGTACTTCAAATAGGTATATTAGGTATCGCACATTTCCCGTTTTCGATGTTCTAGGACAGGTACATTATATAAATGAGTATAAGAGTCAATGCACAACATATGTTGTATTTGAAATATATGCGTTTCGCATCTACCATTTTCTGATTTCTCACTTCTAGGAAAAATGCGATATCGTATTTATGGTACTCCTTTGGAATGGGACGCGTTAAAGTGGCTTCATTGCCGATCTACAACCAAGTACATGAATTGATTTTTAGTTACGTCTTTTTATAATAATAATACTCATTATTGCTCATTTCACAAGAACATCGTACATATATCGGGCCTGTCAAAGCCACATACGGCATGAGCGGCAGTGCCTTGCCGCAGGGGAAATTAGCGATCTTTGAAGTTACACATTTGCATTATAACAAAATAATAGAAGAGAAAAGCGGCACACGAAAGGGAACAGCCACTTTGCTTAAGACGATAAATAAATCATTCGCCTGAGAACCCCTTTTTAGCGTATGTTTAGTCCGTGTGCGCAGTGCACTTGGAGGCAGCTTACTGAACTGCTGAGGAATGCAAGTAGTCTCGTATTCTTTTCCATATCTTGTATGACGTTTGGGTACTAGGAATAAATGGATCCTTGGGACGTGAACAGCGTGCAGGAACATATTTGGTTTTGAAACTATTGTTCCAAAAGTGCCTAATCAATACACTTTCCAATATTGAGTGAGTAAACTCCGGCATACAACATAAGGTTTTAACGGTATCATTTTTGGAACTGAGGTTAAAGGCATAGCTAATGTTTTTCGGCATATCACGAAGGAATAAAGTATACCCTCCTTTGCCAGCCTGCCGCACAATGGCCATACATTGTTATGTCGTATCTCGCAACGCTGTAACCCAAAGCATATACAAGTTTTCGAATAGAGAGAGGCATACATGATACACCGCGAACACGTTTGCATACATATTCCACGTGAGATTTCCAGGACAGATCACTACCAAAAAAATAGACCAAGGTACTTCAGAGTATCCAAACAGTCTAAGGGTGTACAAAAACAAGGATAACAATTGGAATTTTGCAGTAGAAACGAATAATTGATATTGAATTTTCTCGAACGGTTGGGAAAACAAATCAGTTTATTCTTTGACGTATAATTTTAATTAAATTAGCAGAAAACCAGTCCATATCCCCAGTTGCCAGTACCTGTAATGAAGTAATGGCATACATAAAGTTGGTTGACTGAGCTGTAATGACAGTGTCGTCTGCACAATGATATGAAGAAACCAACCGGGGACCACATCAACCAGGTCATTCACAAAAAAATGTTGCATAACAATAAACTGAGGACGGATCCTTGCGGGATAATGGATTTTATTGATAACAAATCGCTCTTGGCATACCCAAGTGCAACCAGTTGGCGACAAGGTGGGAGCATTTAATCGGAGTGTGATAACTTCAGCCTGGAAGAAGCTAGTACTTATCTCCCTGTTACCACCACGGTATCTTGATGAAAAACTGGTGCTCCCCCACCCCTTCTAGCTTGACGCGTGTAGGAAAATAGCTTGTCACCTGGTAGTGTAAAGTGCCTCAGATCTTTAGAAGTGACATTCGTTTTTGTACAAACACATCAGTAACAGGGAGAGTCCATGACGTGATGCAAAACTCGTCCCTGTATTTTCGACGGCTGCGAATGCAACGTGTGTGGCACGAAAACAATCCCCTTTATAGTTATTGAAAAACGTCGAAACTTCGAAAACCTGTCACAAGTTAGTGAGCTGGTATACATCATTACAGCAAATCTTTCTAAATCGCGCTTCCTTTCTATCCAAATGAGGGATAGAAATGGAGTCCGGTACATTATGGAATCATCATCAGGATTGTTTGTTATATTCACTACAGAACGAAGGCCTTCTAAATGCTCTCTCTGCTTTTCTGTCTGGCGCGAGCCGATTTCATCTAACATGCTTGCGAGCTTTGACAGCTGCGCGTTAGTGAAACCATACAAACGACTTTGGAAATAACTATCATCATCATTTGCTCTGGTCCCTAAGAGTGCTTGTGCATTCCTGTGCAATACCCAATGTGCAGCGTTCGCAAGCGCCCTCCTTTCTTTTTCGCTGATGCCCTCAGCCAAGTACTAAAACAGCAAAACTGCGGCTTCCGGGCGCACGTGTTGCACGTACAAGCAAAAAGAGAAGGTAAATACAGCGTGCGTTGGTTTGTCCGGTGCACAGCTTCTCGCGAAGCTATGCGTTCGTGCATAGCTTCGCACCACGAAACCATGCGTCCTCTCGTGGCGTGCAAGCGGACGACGACGATGATAATTATTATTTTGGTTCAGTTAAGAAAACGACCTGGAATGCTGTCACGGGGCTAGCCAATTAACGTGCCCTCGTGTAGGTTCGTGTGTACAATAGTTGATGGCTTGACAGTCATCGAGGAAGGATAGACGAGACCGTTTGTGCAAAACACAACAAACAACACTCGCTGTATTTACAGAAACGGATTAAAGAGAGGAAAGGATAAAGATTGGACGAAGCATAAGAAGTAGAGGAAAACTTAACACAACTATGAATGATAGAGAGAAGAATTAACGGTGTGAAAGAGATAGTTCAGAAGAAGAGGCTGTCACCGTTCTGGTGGGCACATGAAAGTAGATGGCGAGGTGGAGGCAGCAGACGCACTTGGAGCGGACTTGGATCGAGGTGTCGCTCGGAGGGAGGGTAGCGTCGGGCGAGTCGAGGTCAGCAACCTCTCGGCGTTCCTCAGCCGACGCTCAGACCACGAGCCGGGGCCGCAGTTGTGCCTGGCCAACGCCAGACGATGGAAAGCCGTTGGAGTGCCTGGCCAACGCCAGACGATGAGAAGCCGGTGGAGTGCCTGGCCAACAGGCGATGGGAAGCTGGTAGAAAGCCTGGCCAACGCCAGATGCTGGAAAGCCTGGCCAACGCCAGGTGCTGTACCGCTCGGGTACACGGCCAGGTGGAAGCCTGCAGCGGCCTGGTCACAGGAACTCGGCCGCCACTCCCGCGCCCTGGTCCGCTTCTTCCTGCCACCACGCCTCAGCCACGTCTGCTCCGGTTCTTCTCCCGGTCTCTCCCCTCGCCCGTTCTCTTGGCGCTTTTTATCACCCATCTTCATCGTGGGACTTCATCATTGGTGTTCTTGTCTCCGTGTAGTTTTCCGATTGCTCAGAGCTGCACTTGTGGCCTTCTCGCATTGGTGCAGCTTTTATTCATTGCTTTATCTTTTGCGCTCGTGCCAACGTCATCTTCATCTTGCTTTCATTTCTTTTATGGCGCGCACTTTGAAACACGGCCCGCACCTTGAAATACGTGCACTCATCACAACAAGCCCCCCTTTCATTAAGTTTTTTTTTTCATAAAAAAAAACTGCTGCTAAGGGCGCGTATTTTAGTTCACCACACAGTTCACAAAATAGATCCAATGTCCATACACAATCAAAACCATATAGTTCCAGTGTTCATATACATTCACACACTACAAGCACGGGAGCACACGGAAACTCACTAAACATTCTTTGACCAAAAATAACGAAAGAAATATTGCTAGTTCAAACAATCTCACTATTGCAACACCTTTCCCAGAATGAGATGAATTTTTTTTTTTTAGAATTGCATGACCAATGTATTCCATCTTTATGCGGGAAGTACCAGAACACGAATTGGCCGTCACTTGTGATGTATCGAAACATTATGTCACAACTCTTTGCATGACCTTTCCGCCTGTTCAAAACATCCGTTACACATGCTGGCAATCGGAACCCAGGAGAAGCTGCCGGGAATCAGAAAAGACGCTTAAGTTATGGCGTCCCACACAAATCGGATAGCAGCTTCCAGATGCCTAACGACAAGCAGAACCGACACTCGGAAGCGTTTTGAACCAGCAACCCATCTGCATGACCGTCTGAATACCATCGAACGCCCCGCGACTTTGGAAGCTCCATACGGGCAATGATTGCATTCGAATGAATGGGAGCGATCTGGCAACCAGGCGTAGCAAGTTACTGGCGTTCGCATGATCTCTTGATGGATGTAAACGCTTGCTTGCAGCCTATGAGCAGGCAAAACCCCAGACGACTCTGGCAAAATCCACTCTAAGCCGTATGGCACATTGGAAAACTCTGCCGACTCTATATTGAGAGTGCCATGCACCTCTACAGTGTTATGCTTTTCGAGCTGTGGTTTTTCCAACCCAGCAGTTGATTCTAGGGCCTTATTAACCCTTCCGGTTGGGACATCGCACTCTCTGTGAGACACGTCACCATCTTCACTTTCTCCAGAGGTTAACCTGAACAGCTCTGGAGGTGAGTTATCTGTCTGGTCTCCGAGGACCATGCTGTAATGTGCTACCGTAGCTAACAGTACACATGAAGATTCTATAGCCACCGCCCTATACTCCTCACAGAGGCATTCGCTATCGTCACTAGGACAAACACAAAGCTTCATCACCAGCCCTTTCCTGAGGGACTATGTCCTCATCACCTGTATTTAGCCTTCCAGAGGCCCCAAAGTACAAACCATCTAAACTGGAACACTTTTGTTCCACGCCCGCAAAGCCGACATCTGCCTCATCGAGCACTTCTGAAGCCATCCCAGTCTCTCGGCTGTCTACCTCGACGCTATCCTCTAGCTCAGGTTCTGACTCTATCGAAAGACTGCGGCATGGTGTCATGCCTCCGGCAAAGGACTTCAATTCTTCCCTCAGCAACGTGCTTCCCACAGAGCAACCCTCAAACGCCCGCTCATTGGTGCTCATGCACGGCGTTTTACTACGCTGCATCTTTACGATTCGCGTCTTTTCCACCTCTGCGAGTTTGAGCTTTAACTGAAGTGTCTTTAACTTCATTTCTTCGAGCTCTCTTTCTTCCTCCTCCATCTCCCTTTCAAACTCTAACTGCTCCTTCTCTTCTTGTAGCCGCGCAGCCTCTCGGGCATCAACCCATGCCGTAAATTCTTCCCCTTCCAAGCCTATGCGACGTGCCAACTCTTCAAAAACTTGGCGGGATTCTGATGCGCTCATTTTGTTTTTTTCCGTGAAAACCAATAAAGTGCATAAACGGTCTCGTCCTGTCGCCGCGGACGCCAATTTGTCACGGGGCTAGCCAATTAACGTGCCCTCGTGTAGGTTCGTGTGTACAATAGTCGATGGCTTGACAGTCATCGAGGAAGGATAGACGAGACCGTTTGTGCAAAACACAACAAACAACACTCGCTGTATTTACAGAAACGGATTAAAGAGAGGAAAGGATAAAGATTGGACGAAGCATAAGAAGTAGAGGAAAACTTAACACAACTATGAATGATAGAGAGAATAATTAACGGTGTGAAAGAGATAGTTCAGAAGAAGAGGCTGTCACCGTTCTGGTGGGCACATGAAAGTAGATGGCGAGGTGGAGGCAGCAGACGCACTTGGAGCGGACTTGGATCGAGGTGTCGCTCGGAGGGAGGGTAGCGTCGGGCGAGTCGAGGTCAGCAACCTCTCGGCGTTCCTCAGCCGACGCTCAGACCACGAGCCGGGGCCGCAGTTGTGCCTGGCCAACGCCAGACGATGAGAAGCCGGTGGAGTGCCTGGCCAACAGGCGATGGGAAGCTGGTAGAAAGCCTGGCCAACGCCAGATGCTGGAAAGCCTGGCCAACGCCAGGTGCTGTACCGCTCGGGTACACGGCCAGGTGGAAGCCTGCAGCGGCCTGGTCACAGGAACTCGGCCGCCACTCCCGCGCCCTGGTCCGCTTCTTCCTGCCACCACGCCTCAGCCACGTCTGCTCCGGTTCTTCTCCCGGTCTCTCCCTCGTCTCCCCTCGCCCGTTCTCTTGGCGCTTTTTATCACCCATCTTCATCGTGGGACTTCATCATTGGTGTTCTTGTCTCCGTGTAGTTTTCCGATTGCTCAGAGCTGCACTTGTGGCCTTCTCGCATTGGTGCAGCTTTTATTCATTGCTTTATCTTTTGCGCTCGTGCCAACGTCGTCTTCATCTTGCTTTCATTTCTTTTATGGCGCGCACTTTGAAACACGGCCCGCACCTTGAAATACGTGCACTCATCACAAATGCATAGACATGCGTAGAGCAGTATACAAACGGGGAAAGACGGCGTCGAGCCGAGGCGACGCGTGCCCCGTCTGCTACCACCTCTGGTTCTACGCGAACGTCTTTAAGCTGAGCTCGGTACGAAACACTGAGAATCGTTCGCTGGGCCTCGCAATGCTTCGAAAGACGTTTCGCGAAGCGTCGGACCACGACGAATTGTGGGTATGTCGGAGACAAGCCCGTGCCAGCCAAGTGCCCATCAGCTTCGCTGGTTCGCTAGCCTACGCCACTAGGGCAATCTCCACTAATTTCTTCTAAATTTACCCATCGCATTTTACTCTCCGTTGTCCATCCCCTGTCATGGTGTCCATACCATCCATCGAACGGACTATCGATTCCCTAGCCTTCTATTCTAGCCTTTTCTATTACCTTCAGGTAATATTACCGGAAGGGCGGACACTTCGCGTGCTCGCGGTTCACTTCATCTACACACACTCGCAGAGCGCAGTGGATGTACTGTGGACAACGTTGAAGATGTGGGGTTGGTGCTTCTGGCCAGCAGTCTTGTGCTTCGTTGCAAGCGCTATCACCACATCCTGGCAGCTAGTCTGGATCAAGGACTGGACCGACGCAAACGGACCGGAGAGCACGAGCAACCCATACGATCCTCGCTGGATTCGTGGACTAGTCAGTTTGTCCGTGGTGGCCGGTGAGTACCTAGCAAGGGCGCAGCAATAGGGGCGGGTGGGGGGCGGGGCCGTCTTAGTGTCATAACTCCCTCCAAATTTTTCTCAGCTGTTCATCCTCCCTTTCTAGCACCTTTCAGCCTTCTAAATGTCCGTGCTCTTTACATATTTCGTCAATATATGATTAAGTAAAGACGTGAACAACACAGCTCTCAGTGAAGAAATTCTCATTTTGCATCTCTTCCTCGACCATCGGTGGCTTCATTTGAATTGGCAGCCTGGACGCGAGCAGACCGACCCAATTTTAGTTGCGAAGCAGCTTATGAACGAGGTCTGTCCCTTCCTCACGCGTTGGCGTAGCCTGCCCCCGTTAGTACTCGGAGCACCCGCTAGATGGCTCTGCAATAGAGCGCTCACTCTCCCCCGGCGCGCTCTCTTTTACAGCAGCTGTTATGGAGCGCGCTTCCACGAGCGAAGATCGCATCGCAGCAGCAGCGGCGCGGGCTCGCAAAGCGGCCGCTTGGCGAGCCCGCGCTGCCAAGCAGCTGCCAAGCACCGGAAGCGGTCGCTACCGGAGCTTGGTGGTGCCGATGAGCGCTTTAAGCGTGACTTTCTCGACCACACGTTCGGGCACAGCTGTAAGGTATGCGACCGCTTGTGGTTCGATAACAATCTGACCGAGATCTCGACCAACAAGAACGAGCAGTCCCGTGCCAACGCCATTGCCGTTCTGCAGCGGGAGTTCGCCGCCGACGACGATCACAGTGAGTACGCCGTTTGCTGTACGTGCAAAGATTCGTTGGTGGCAGGCAAACTCCCCGCCGTGAGCGTGACGAACGGCTACCGCTACCCGCCGAAACCCGAAACCCGGTGGAGGAACATCAGGGGAACCTCGAATGGAAGGGCCGTGAACAGTGATGAAGGAAATCAGATTTGCACAACTTTAAGTCAACTCATGGCTGCTTCGCATACTACTCAGGTTTCCTTTTATGGGGAGATTTTTGTGTGTATGAGGGCTCTGGTGTCAATGCATGATCGAACGTAATGTCCCACATGCAGACGATTTCAAAGAATGTTTCGTGCACTGCAACAACCATGTTTTAATGGCACTTTTTTTTTCGCGCTGAACCTCAATGAGTCAGGCTGGTTTTCGCGTTTCAATAATTATTTGGGAATGTTCTGTATCGATGTATTCTTATTTGTTTAGTTGTTCTTTCTCTTTCTTGAGAGAAAAGAAATGTCCTTTACGAATGAGGTCCTCGAAACCCAGTGTGCACTGGCATTTTTATGTATCTTTTGCATTGAATGAAACTAGTCACCAATATTAAGGCTGAAGAATGAAACTATCGCCTGGGCTTAGGCTCTTTTTTGTGCTGTATGTTCGCCGGCCTACAAAGCACCCCGGAAATATATTGTGGCGAAGCCACTGGCACTAGAAAGCAGGCCCGTAGCCCTTGGGCTGCTCCTGCCCTTCAAGGTAGTAACACTCTTGTTTGGGCTAGTTGGTACATTCTTGACATTCTTGAGTTTGCCGAAAATAAGTTGTGACAAAAAGTAGCGGCGTTTCTCCAATAGTCAAGGTCTTCAGTAAAGTACGACCAACCTCTCACCTTCCCCGCCCCCTCGGCAAAGATTCCTGGATACAGGCCTGCCTGCAACATTTGTTTGGCGGGCTTCCTGGATGTACTATCTCAATCGATCAAAGCAAGCATTAACAAGCATTCATTAGGCTCCATAATGCATAGATCCATATGCCTCGCATAAAGGCGTTCAATTACCGAACAGACACAAAGCAAGGCGTAAGGCAAGTTTACATATTGGCGCTTCTGCAGCATCGACAGAGTCTTCTTCTCCACGAAGTTGGCAAGTCTATTCTTGTTCCAACTACTCTGATAGACTGTCAATTCCAAACTCATTGGGGCTTTCACAAGGTAACACTGTACGCACTCGACAGTGCGACTAGCGTTGCTAGTAGTGACGTGATTAGGGAAGCCTACATGGTTCAGACTGCCCTCTTTGCAGTGGCCAGCCGCCTGATGGGAAGCGTGCTACTGTCCTTCGCCACATATCGATTGTGCAGCGTGCTCCACCACAAAATGCTCGAAAGTGTGCTCTTCAGTCCAGTCTCTTTCTTCGACACAACGCCACGAGGCAGGCTCCTGAATCGGTTCACGGTTGATATCAGTGACGTGGACAACCGCATGGCGACACAGAGCCGCCAGATGATGCAAAACAGTCTGATCGCCCTCTCCAGGCTGGTGGTCATCGGCATGGGGAGCGTTGCCATCAGTGTAGTAGGCGCAGTGATGCTCATCGTGTTCACCTTTGGTACCGTAAGTGCAGCCTCTACTAAAACGTGCATGGCTTTATTTGTTGAATTATTGATTTGCTAAGCAAAGTGTACTACCAACAAGTGCATTAGGAACACCAAATATGACACGAGCTTTTGTCAATAAACGAGAAAGCAGCAGACGGATAACCATTCTACGCATCTCATTTACTCAAACAGAGGTCGCAGGTTTCCGTCCACACTATTTCAATCTCTTTAATACGGCATTGCTAATATCTACACCACAAGAGCTAGCTTTCGTTGTATTTTCGACTGTCATTTCGGGAGCTGTTAGCTGCTGACTTTTTCTCTTCTCTCTGTAATGTGTTCCCTCACCTTCATATCGCTGTACAAACAATAGGAGGGCCAGCTCTAAAACAAGGTAACGATGATTCAATATGCACTGATTGATCGTATTCCCATGGAATTCTCAGTAAAGGCAACTGTAATGTCTAGCTCGCTTGCATAAAGTGTACGAGTGCTTCTGCAAAACAATGTTGTTCATAAATGCAATGTTTCCTAAGACCTTTGTAACCACATTCTCCCCAGATAAGCGTTGCACTGTCGCCTGGCTCACGTCTCGATTCGGCATAAACGGGCACAGCATCAATGACTTCCAATGAAATTTGCTTACACATGACATGTCTCTCCTTCCACAGGCCCTGCTGACTCGAGCAGTGAACGCGACGCGCTTCATCCGAAGCACTTACTTCTCTCGCCTGCTTCAGCACGTGACGGAGACCGCAGACTCGATGACCATGGTACGCGTATTCGACATGACGCAGCGATTCTACGAGCGCTTTTGCCGCCTTGCGGACCAGAGCCTCTGTGTCTCCCTCGCCTCGGTCACCTGCTGTAGACTGGCTCGGACTTTCGCCATGGCCTGCAGTCAGACCGTGGTATTGTCTACGCTTGTTGTCACCATAGCCATAGGCAGCGATGTCGACGAGTACCAAGACACTTCACGATCAAGCAGTATCGGGCTTGCACTAAACTCTTCATTGGCGGTAAGTGCGTTTCCGAATGGGTCATTTTATTGCATGCTCTCGAATCTTGGCAAATTTTTTCGAGTAAAACACACCTTTAAAGGGCAAATCCGGCGGTTTTTTCACCATGTTCTGATATCAATGTTTTCGAATAGTACTGATAGTCCTGTAGCAGCCAGGGTGGTTCATTTTGCTCAGACGCACCAATAATTTTAAATAACCGACCGAAAGGCGTGTTCAAACCGAAACCGAAACGGTAGACGCTTCTCGCAGCGTATGCGATGACGTCACAGCCTTCCCGCCGTCAGAAATGTGGAGAAAAATGACAGTGTCGAGGTCACCTGACGATGTATTGAGTTATGCCAGCTTTTATGAACTTGACAGCGACGATTTGAACGCTGAAGACCGCCGTTTTGCTTTTGATGTCTTGCAGGCTTGGATAGGCAGTGTTGAAGGTGATGACGTCAAAAACACAGGGTGGCCCGCAGGAGAATCCGCTAAAAAATTTTAAAATTGGTTTCCAGGAAAACTAAATGACTTGCAACCGCCTGACTTGGCATATATTATCACAGCGCCAAGGAGAATATATATCGAAAATTTCATTAAGATCAGCGGACACTGAAAAATCGCCGGAGTTGCCCTTTAAGTACGGAGCAGCGCTTTTCAGGACCACCTGCAATTTGTGTCAAGAAATCATGACGATCGTACTGATAATCCCAGGCAATCTCGTCTATGGCCTGCACTGTTCACAAACTACGCCGCATTGTAAGCGCCTATTCATTAGAATTTTCGCAGCCTGTGGAATCTATTGTCACGGTTAGGCGCAGGAACAACATTCACATAGACACGAGGAGACAGGACAAGCGCTCACTTTCATCTACCTTTATTTTTGGCTACGCCGACAATATATACACGTACCACACGTATGCTCCATCAGTCAAGCACATCGCCACCGCCATCCGACATCACATATCATTACACACATCCGTCTAGATATTTTATCTCTCCTTTTCTAAGATTAACAGATGTATCGCTAATGCATTCTTTACCCTTCTTGAAAATAAAATATGCTTCTAACAGTTCACGTGCCGTCTGTTCCCTTCCCCTACCAAGAATTTTCGTTTCTTTCCAGTTTGGCTCGCAATCACTACATTTTGCACAGTGTTCTGCCATATTACTTCCACCGTTCTTAACAGCCCGTGCGTGTTCCATTGCCCGGTCATTGAAGCAGCGGCCTGTTTGACCTATATACTTACACCGCACGTCATCGGAACCTCATAGACCACCTTAGTGGCACACTTGGTAGGGGAAGGGAACAGACGGCACGTGAACTGTTAGAAGCATATTTTATTTTCAAGAAGGGTAAAGAATGCATTAGCGATACATCTGTTAATCTTAGAAAAGGAGAGATAAAATATCTAGACGGATGTGTGTAATGATATGTGATGTCGGATGGCGGTGGCGATGTGCTTGACTGATGGAGCATACGTGTGGTACGTGTATATATTGTCGGCGTAGCCAAAAATAAAGGTAGATGAAAGTGAGCGCTTGTCCTGTCTCCTCCTGTCTATGTGAATGTTGTTCCTGCGCCTAACCGTGACAATGAACTTGCACCATCTAGCCCAGTATCAAGTTTTGTTAAACTGTGGAATCTATGTTTTGTTTAAATATGACTGATGGGGAACTGTCGCCAGAGCCTCGAGACCTTTGAAAAATGATCATTTGTCTAGGTCGTGGTGGCAGGTTCTTTCACATCTGCGCTTTTACGTGAGTTTTACTCACGCTGCCTGAACGTAAATATAGTACGAGAATGAATTATGGCACGAACATGAGAAAAGCAGAGAAAATGAAAGGGAGCCAGGGGACACTCGAAATAGCTAGCGCTGATACGATCGTTCTATTTCCGCATCGCATGCGTTCGCGTGACGGATTACTTGAGGACGCGCGGTTGAGGTAAGGGAAGGTCGCCGCGGTGCTGCTCGCACCTTGCCCGGGTGCCGTGTAGGCGAGACCACATATCTCAGCCGGGCGGTTGGCGCCTCGGCTATGCCACCTTCTTCCCAAAGAGCAGCCATTTTCACTTTGTACGTCAAATAACGTGAACGGACATTTCTGGAACTACGTCCCTCGACTAGGCTGCCCTGAACTCTGGATACGCTAGCTCTCGTAGGTTCGCCAAGCAGGCAATGCCTCAAATGACCTGCTGAGAGCGACTCCCCCCCACTGCCCGTCACCGCCCGCGGCTCCCCTCTTTATTTGGTGCCCCGTAGAGGTGGACAAAGGGGTACCGAAGCCGCATGCCCTTCGCTAGCTTCGTTGCTACGCGACCTCTTTTGAGTCCTTGAAGTTTATCCTCCCTGTACAGGCTTCAATCGATGTAGAAATCGCTAAAAACGGTCTAGAACAGGAATGTCGCTGGAGCGAATGTTTCAAGTGGACTTCTCTTTGTCAGGACGGCGACGTAAAATAGGAGGAGGATGAATGATGGCATGAGTAAAGGGAGATAAATCAAGGGAGCATGGGGACACTCGAATTAGTTTGGCGTAGCAAAAATAGTTCGGTCTTGAAAGTGATAACGGTGCTCCCCTTAATCAAAACAGAACAATCGCGCATGTCCATACGATAGTTCCCTGTTTCCGATTCGCCCAGCTGCCTTCCAGACGAAGAGAGGAAGGCAGCTGGGCGAATCGGAAGCAGAGGGTCTGCTCCATCCCAAATACTTCCTTAGCAACTTAGGCGATTCGTCTGAGAGATGAGGACCGCCGCACTGAGCTCAGCATAGGCGCTGTGTATACCAAGTGCTAACAGTCGCTCTGTCGGTGTACTGATGGGCAGACCGAGTGCTGTCTTAAATGCGCTTCTAATGAGGGACTCCACCTGGCTCTCCTCACTTTTGTCGAGTGAGTGGTACGGAAGGCCATACGTCACCCTGCTCATAATCAAGGCCTGAACAAGACGGAGGGTATCGTTCTCCTTCATCCCTTTCTTGTGATAAGTGATTCGCCGAATCATTCTAGCAATCTGCTTAACTGATGTTTTTAAGGTTGTTATGGTGTGACTGGCTTTGCCATTTCCTTGCACCCAGAAACCTAATATACGGGCCTGGGTCATCTCTGCAATGGCATGACCGTCAACCTCTAAGTTTATGTTGCCGTAAGTCAAACTGCAGCAGGCAGGACAATACTCAGTAGGGTAGGAATATCTCCATAGGAGCCGTAGGTACGTCGACCAGCTCTGAGGAGCTGGTCGAAGTACCTACGGTGGTCCGCAGGAAGATCACGATCTCGCCAGTGCCAAAAAATATGAATCGCGACTATCACGCTGAACGACGTGCTGCGAGAGTCAAGTGGCTTCGAAAACAGCTCGAGTTAGCGCCCAACGTAACATACGTCGATGCGGCCAGTTACGACTGGCACAAGCACGTAATTACGGCCGTTGACAACAACATGAGGCTGCTGACGAGCGCCTCCCTACGTACGACCTCGGTCACAAAGGCAGAGGCAACTGCCATAGCCTTAGCATTGAGGTTCATGACCGAAGAGGAGAGCCATCAGTAATTCTATCGGCCGTCTTCCCGCCACGGCGCTTAGGCTGCTAAGACCCACACCCACTCGCCACCATTGGCTGATCTGGTGCCCGGGCCACGCAGGGCTTGAGGGCAACGCAGGGCTTGAGGGCAACGAAAGGGCGGAAGCTCTAGCTCGCGAGTTTGTAACCGAGCGGAGGGTCCCTCTAATTCGTTAGCCATACCAATTCTAGCTAGGCAGATTCTTGTCCACCAGCGCTTCACGCGACAAAAATACGGGGCGCCTCATAAGTCCCTTAGTGGTGAAGATGCCGCCGATCATCGCGAAATTCAGACTGACGTTTACCCCATCTATTGAAACTACACGCAATATATCCGACTCTATACCCGGCCGTGTGTCCGTGGTGCGGCGGTAGGCCGACTCTCTACCACATCTCGTGGGGATTGCGCGAGCAAACAAGCGATTTAGCCTGTTATCTCGGCAACACTTTAATTCCTAGTACGGAGCAGTGGAGGCCCACTCGTCAGCTCGGACCTGGGGGTGCAAATGCGCTCCTGGATCAAGTCCGGCGGTCAGCCAAAGCCAGTGGAGCCCTGGACGTAGGCCCCAACCATAGAAGCTCCAAGTTCACCCTTCCCCCTTCATTCTAATAAAGTTACTTCTCTCTCTCTCCTTAGCAAGTTATTTGGGATGAGGAGACTGTTCTCCCATGTTTTATCGAGCACGAAGTTTCCGTTCTTCAAGAGATAGTGACGTACCTCAAGTACACTTGCACAGCCAAGCTGACCGTCGACTCTGCGACTTTGAGCTCTTTGCAAAGACCCGCATTGAATTTCCCTTTGTAGTGGACTCACGATTTGCTTGCAGCCTCCGGCGAAAACCAAAGGTTCTAACATCGTGTGACAATCGAATGTGATTTTATTTCATCTTCGCCACATATACCCGTCACCGCCAGAACACATAGTTCTCCGGCACGTTGCAAGGATAGAGTTGGCTACGTTCATACAGGTGGCAATTTCCAATCGCTGTGGCGTGCGGCCAGAGCGACGAGGACTGCAAGGTGTTGCGTTTCCCGAGGCCAGGATTCCGGTCCATACGGGATTAGTTCCGAAAACCTCCACTACGTGCCGCATAACTTGAACCCTCTCCCTTCTCGCTTCTCCCTCCCCAACGCTGAACTTGTCGAGTTCTGCAGCCGACTGCCGTCCACCCCTTCTCCCCATTTATGCACCTGATTGTAGGAGGCAAGATGAGTAGGGAGGAGGAAGTAAGGGGTTAAGGGGGGGGGGGGGGGGCGAGGCTCGCCTACTGTGCTGCATCCATTCTGTCTCACTGGCACGGTGATCGCGGAGTAGGTTTCTTTTGAGACGCTTGTGGTCTGTATTCCCTCAGCAAGTGCGGAGAACGCCGTTTATTCCAGACCGGCCGTGCACAGCCCTGCAAGCTGGGGCTTCTCTCTTTTACCTCACTGGGACTCTTGTCACATACTAAAATAGGAACGATTAAAGAACTGTGCTTTATGTAAGGGCGGGCTTCAAAACAAGAACATTCCCCAAATTATTTCTATGGTATGGCCCGCCACCATTTGTTTATGCGCTCCGCAATTGCATCTTATTAAACACCGTTTTTAGCGATTATGTAAATTTGAATATGAGCCATTTGCTACGCTTTCAGTTCTTCTATCTGTGCTCTGTAGTTATGTTTTTGTCAACATTAGGAATGTCTTCGATGTTAAAAGCTAATGATATACGCACCACTTGTCATGCGAGATTTGTTAGTTACATTGGTTGCCGCAGTGGTAGATTGTGTTATGGTACTGAGCCGCTGACCCGAAGGACGTGGGTTTGATGACCACAAAGGCATTCGCTCTTCATTGGAAACGAAATCCTAGAGGCCCTCTTTGCGTGAATTCAGTGTAGGTTAAAGAAGCTCGTCTGGTCAAAATTTCCGAAGAGCTCAACTATGGCATGCCTCATAATCGTATCGAGGTTTGGGCGTGTAAAAACTCAGCAATTATTATTTTTTGCAACGTTTGAAGGTGAATTTTATCACGTTAAAGTTCAGTTATTTTGCAAATCCCTTACTTTACATATAGTCGAATCTGTCATAATCTCTGCGCCATTGATAACAGTGGGGTTGCTCTGTTTTGCGTATAGAGCAGCTATGACACTATGGTACTTGGATGGCACCTTGTCCGTTCTTTGGCTCTGTAACGTTAGCACCAGGCAATGAGCCTTTCCGGGCACAGAGATGGCTGGCTGGACTACTACGATTTCTTAGATGCGGAGAATCTCTTACTTGCGGGTATGTCACCCGTCCGGCGTCCGCACTCACACTACAAATGCGCGGCTCTCCTCTCCCTTCCTCTCTCCAACAGCTGCTGCAAGATATAAAGCTGGTAGAGAGCGCGCGCGCGCGGCGTCCGTCCGCACTCACACTACGCATGCACGACTCTCCTCTCCCTTCCCTCTCTCCGACAGCTGCTGCAATAAATAAAGCGGGTAGAGAGCGCGCGCGCGCTTCGCTTCTGTAGTATCTCCTCCTTCTCCGATGAAATAAGCTGGTGGTGTTGTGTGATGGAAGCAACAGTTCCGTCAGCGAGTGCATTGACGCAAGTACGCATCTGCATCAACGCACACTCTTACAACGGTCACGCGACGCCTGATAACGAACCAAGTTAACAACGTAATAACACGCAAGGTTCACCGCAAAGGTAACACCGAAAACACTGCAACCTGTAACCCCGCCGTTAAATGCACCATTGAAACTCCCAGC
>CM023489.1:86434612-86543824 GCA_013339685.2 Hyalomma asiaticum | reverse complement strand
TCCCTTCGAAGGTGAGGCCATTGAATTTTATTGATAACGAAAATGGGTCGAAGTAGCAAGACTGGTGACTGAGGCAGATGCTTTTTCGTGGGAAATCTGGTAGGGCATGAGAAAGTACGACGTTGAGGGAATGTACCAGACCTACGCTTTCCGCGTGATCATCAGTTACTGGACGTAACATTGTATAAGTCTGAAGGACTAGCTGTAGAGTCCCGTCAGCACCTAAGCAAGTATTCCTTCCAACCCAGAACCACATAGGAAGCTAACCACAAAAAAAGCATCAAAATTGAATGATGATGATGAGGATGATTATTCTGGTTCGGAGTGCCTAAGCAAGTATTCTTCGCAGTCCAAAACCACGCAGAAAGAAAACCGCTAAAGGTGCATCAAAACTGCATCACGGTGATGATGATGATTGCGGTTGCACTAAAGAAAGGATGCTATTTTCCGCATCCCATGTCGGGTGCACGGTTCGGCGACCATGGTGTTGTGGAAAGTGCCTGGAAAAGATAGAAATGAGAGGAAAGCCGTGGTGGAGGGCTGCCGAAATTTGACCACCGATAATGCTTTAACACGCTCAGACAACACGCACTACACTGGGCTCTGGCATTTTTGCAAATGCGACCGTCGCGGCAGTGCTCTAACTTGCGTTTTTTTTTTTGGGGTGCAGCCGAGCACCATGACTATTATACCAGCACATGACAGATGATAAGGCGCCTTGAATAGTGTGATCACCATCCCACACGTTCGCCGTAAAGATCAGGTTCTGGCTGCTTTTTAATGGGCCGTTTGACATCATGCGAAGCTTGTGTGTGGAGTGAAAACCGCATGATGAGCATGTGTGGTGTTTAAAAGAGCTTCGCGGGAAATTCACGTTTGCAGACAGTCTGGCAGCCAGTTTTTTTTTCTGTTATTTTCCTTCTCTTTCAATCCTTCCGTTGTGTTTTTGACGATCCCTGTTTTGCTCAGCCGCATTATTCTTATTTTCTGCTTCCCCTTCTTTCTCGTCGTTTTCTTCATATTCTTCAGTGTCGGCTTCTTTATCGCCTTTTCTTTGCTACTTTCCGTGTCTATCCTTCATTTTCGTCATGCTTTGATGTTTATGGAGCAACGACAAGGAAGTTTTGAGCCTGAGCGATTGCATTCGATTGATATTATTCCGTATTTCTTCGTTGGTTTGCTATTGTGATGAGTCAGTTTCGTTTTTGTGAATTACGGATGCTAAAGAACTGGGAGATAAGGAAGAAAGAAGACGACAACGTTGGTGCGGCGGCCATCGCCGTGTGTTCGACCTGGGCGGTGGACTTCGGGCCCATGTGCTCGGCAGTCGGCCTGTGTGGGCGCCATAAGGCCTCATGGGCGACACAGTGGTCCCCGACAGCGAGCCGCACCTTCGGAGATTTCGAAGCGAGCACCGATGACAGGAGAGCTCGGAAGGGTTGAAGGTCCATGTCACCATGCTGCCCGGCGCCCTGTTCGTCGCAACGGCACTGTGAGTGGCCTACGGCTTCCGAGGCATGTTAAGCGCGCTTCGGGCGATCAGCAACGACGTGCCCGACTGCAACCACGGCAAGGCCAACTCAACGGGCTGCCCGGCGCCCATATCCACCGCAACGGCACGACTGAGTGGTCGCCGGCTGCAGAAGCGCAACGCGTTACGCCCAGGCGTCCGGTGCCGTGTGAACACCAGTTTACGTCGGTGCACGCTGCGTTAGTGCGCTGAGGTGGCGTCGTTATTAGTGAACTCTAGTGTCACGTTAGTTGTTTTTTGTCAGTTGTATGTGTCGTTGTGCATTGTGCTTTTTCCATTGTTGTGACGTCATAAAGTGTTGTTCTTCTCCATGTCTGGCGTCTTTCCGCCTCTCCTCTGAGTTCCTGGGCCCACGAACCTCTTACACTATACAAGGCAGCGACATCAACCTCGCAATTCGTAGCCTAATTAAGAACGTGGCATGCATGATTCGTTCGGTGGGACGCAGACACAAAACTGTAGCTGGAGAAGGTACCGTCGGCTGATGCAAGGCGTGTGAATAACCGCTTGACTTAGGGCTTCACTTTCTATAAGCTCGACGAAACTGAAATAATTGAAGTGGACACCCTTTCCGAATGGCATACGAGTCTCCTGTGCGACTCGAGAGACAGTCAGTTCTGAGTCTTAGCGCGTTTGACCATTCACAACAAATGCTTGTAAGAAATTCACCGACAATACGATACCCCTTAATGAGAATTCCTAGCGCAGCTATTTAGGTGTGCTAACTGCACGATAGGATGAGGTGAACAGTTTGAGAGAAATTTATGTAGCACAGCTGCATGCACTCGGTGTTGGCGGCGTTGAGCCTCTGAGGCCTTGAGGAGCGCTGGAGACAGGACTTACACCAGTTGCGTCGATCATTGTTCTTGAAGAACTGGCTTGAACTATTTTTATACAGGTGCACGGTTTACATTTTGCGGAGGATGCCGTGAATACCGTGATTGGGCGCGCAATTTCGTGCCGGCGATTTCGGATCAATAGCCGCAGACGGAGCATAGCGTGACTGCCTCCATAACCGAGAGACAACAGAGCGCAGCGCTTCCTTCCTGCCTCTTTCTCTTTGATCCCCTAGTTCTATGCATAAATTTGCGTCTCTTTCTCTCGTTCGTCGTTTCCCTCCCTTTAGCTGTCGCTCTGTCTTTGGTATCGCTGGCGCTCTCCTGTAAATGATCTTTCAAAGCGGCCTCTTCCTTATTTTTCCAACTCTATGGTAATGATAGGCGCATGAATTTCCCTTCTTTCTCTCTTTCTCTGCACTTCTTGCTGTTCAAGTACAAGCGCAGATGCGGGGATCAAAGCCGTCACTCCGACCTTACACAGGAACACACGCATGCACACTCGCTCGTCACATCGCCTGAATTTTTCTCAACCCCGCACGCTCCAGTGCATCTAGTATCGGCCCGCTTGGTTTCCTTGAACACCGCTGCCAACACCAACGCCAGCATTGAGAGGAAAGCCGTTGTGGAGGGCTGCCGAAATTTGACCACCGATAGTGCTTAACGCGCTCAGACAACACGCACTACACGGGGCTCTGGCATTTTTGCAAATGCGACCGTCGCGGAAGTGATCTAACTTGCGTTTTTTTTTGGAGTGCAGCCGAGCACCATGACTATTAAACCACCGCATGACAGATGCTAAGGTGCCTGTGAATAATGTGATGAACCTCCCACACGTTCGGCGTAAAGATCAGGTTCTGGCTGCTTTTTAATGGGCCGTTTGACATCATGCGAAGCTTCTGTGTGGAGTGAACACCGCATAATGAGCATGGGTGGTGTTTCAAAGAGCTTCGCGGGAAATTCACGTTTGCAGACAGTCTGGTAGCCAGTTTTTTTTCAGTTATTTTCCTTCTCTTTCAATCCTCCCGTTGTGTTTTTGACCATCCCCGTTTTTCTCTGCCGCTTTATTCTTATTTTCTGCTTCCCCTTCTTTCTCGTCGTTTTCTTCATATTGTTACGCGCTAATCCGCGCAGTTAGCCGCGCATCCTGCCGAACCTGGAGGAATGCACCAAGAAGATGAAGACGACGATCGGAGCAGCGCTCGTGCTGATGCTCCGCCATCTTGTTTGCTGCTCTTTCCTTGTGTAAATATAATTTCTACACTCATCTGGTTATTATCCCCGTGGCATTTTTGGTGGAAGTGCCGGGTAGCCCATACGGTGCAACGGAGCTTCGCAGCGGCCACGCTTGGCTTTCTGCACAATGGCGGAAGAGGAAACCGGCGCCCACCGAGGCGGCTGCAAGACCAACGGTCGTCCTTGCTCAGCTGAAAGACCCAGGCACATTCTGCGGTACTGACGATGTTGACATGAAGACTGGCTGCACATGTACGAGCGTGCAAGTAAGAACAATCATTGGGACGAGACGATCATGTTGGCGAATATCTTATTTACCTCAGGGAACAGCGAAGGTGTGGTTTGAGAATAACGAAGACGAAAGGGGAGCTGGGATGTATGCAAAGAAAAGATGCGTGCCCTGTTCGGCAAGTCTGCAGGCAGAAAGGCATCGGCAAAGAAGGAGGTGGCATCCCGAGCACAAACGTCGGCAGAGTCATACCTGATTATATACAGGACGTGCTCGCCTTTGTCGCAAAGCCGACGACGGCATGGCGGAGTCTGAGAAAGTGGGCCATGTGTTAAAGGGCATAGCAGATGACGCCTTCAATCTGCTAGTTTGCAAAATGCGACACCATCGATGCCATCATCCCGGAGTGCAAACGCTTTGAGGCCGCCAAAAGTCGAGTATTGCCCATCAATTCGCTCGACTTCCGACACGGGCAGCAACATGGTCGTGCGCAGACGTACCTGAGCCGTCGGCGCCACTCACAGCGCCACTCACCGCCGAAAACGTCAAGAAAATCGTCCGACGTGAACTTGACGCTGTGTCTCCTGCTTCAACGTGCGCCCATACTTGGACGACAGTTCCCAGATGGTGCCACTAGTTCAAGCTATCGTGCATCAGGAGCTCTCCAATGCTGGCCTAGACACTGTGTGTGCCGCAGTTCCTTACCGGCCTATTGACCGCCGTCCTCCTTTTTCGTACGCGCAGGGTCAAAGGCCGCCGTTCCGTACTCGCAATCCAGCCGAGTGGAGGACCGCTGATGATCGCCCCATATGCTTCCAATGCCGTCGCATGGACACGTGGCCCGTTATTGTAACAGCCGGTGGTACTGGCACCAGCGTATGGATCCAACCGCCGCCCCGATTCGGACCATGGCCGATTTCAGCCCTACCGCGAGCCTCCTCAGACCACCGGTAACGACGTCCCCTCCACGCCGTACCGTAGCTCACCATCGCCGCATGGTCACCAGTCCCGCTCGACGCTGTCTCGTCGCCAATCTCGCTCGCCCCATTCCGCTGCCCTACGTCGCCGTCTGAACGCCTCCCTCGGGGAAAACTAGCCGATGCAGCTCCGGAGGTGATGCTGCATCGACGACTAGCTGCCAAATCCTGATACGCTGCAGACCAGACGGAACCTGATAGACGTTAAACTGGATGACGTAGATGTTGTTGCTCTAGTTGACACAGGGGCTCAAATATCAGTGATGAATTCGGAGCTCCGTCGCCACCTTATGAAGGTCCTAATGCCACCCACAGTGCCACTCATTCGTGTCGCCGATGGCGGGACGTTTCCGGTGCTAGGGATGTGCTCTGCTCGAATAGTGTTGCTGACCGGTCCACAAGCGTACTACTGCCGTGCTCGAGAAGTGCTCTCATGAACTTATCCTCGGCATGGATTTTCTGTCGGCCTTCAGTGGCAGCGTGTCTGATGCACAGCTGCACGTTTTTAGTACGCCAAGAAGCTGAACTAGTTTTAAGCGTTCCTACTTTTGGAACGTCGACACGCATGCGAGCGGGCTTTCGGTATATAACAATCGTATATAACGCAATCACTATAACGCCTAAGCTCTTCTGCCAGCATTGAGATCAACTCGCTGTCACATATTTGAAATAGCGCCGCCGACCCAGGTGGCGACAGCGCGGTGTGTCTCGTCAGGAACGTCTGAGCAGGCTACTCAAGCCTCATTGGCAGAATACGGCTCTGTGACGGTAGCACACTGCAAGCTCGAAATGCAGCGTATGAATTGGAGACACTGGAAAAAAATACTCGGCATACTTAGGGACCGAACCAATCACATTTCAAGCTCACGTCGTCCTCTACCACTTCAAAAGAGTCCACCATATTGTGGCAGCCTCCACTTGCAGATGATTCCCACCAGGCGAATAAGGTGGGGCACCAAAGGGGAACACGTTAAAGATGGAAATACAGGTGAAATGGTCAACGTTAGAATTTTTTAAGCGTCGGCATGTCAACAAGATCACAGCTATCATGCGCGTGACATCGCTGAGACATTCCATGAGAACGAATGGGCAGGTGTAAGGGGCTAGGCACATTCGGCACATGCCACGTTTGCGAAGTGGTGCGCGTAGATAGACGGGATAACCCTGCTCACATAGAACGCTCTTATGATGTTCAGTATAAGGATTTTATATCATGCTTCCTAACCGATGTTACGAAAGCGTCCGATGTATCGGGCAAATGTAGCGGGGAAAAGCATTTTGGCCATAGAAAATTCGACGGTTTCATTATATGGAAGGATTGAATCAACAGCTCTGCGGAGTTTTCGGATATAGAGGAAATAAGAAAGGTACCTGGTGGTTTCATGTTGTGCAGTATTGTAGGTTAAAGTTATGAAAGGCAAGACAGTGTTCCAAGCTTTGTGAGCTCCATCAATATATATTTCGAACATGATAATAATAATTGTTTTAGTCCGTCGAGTTAATACGTTTATCAAAGGCGGCAGTCGATGGCATGGCGAAATCAATGTGTAGAATATGTAGCAAACGTTCCCCTGCGTCAGAAACAAGTTGCCGTCCGCTATCAGTGACAATAACGTGATGGCAACAATGTCGAAATACGATGGCACCGTGAAGTCAGAAGCTTCAGCTGCTGTTGCTGCAAAAATTTCACACTTTTGGCGTAGCGTGTCAAGTACTCCATGCGTATTTTGAGCCATCTGTTGCTTGACATTACTTGGGAAAAAAGGCCGAGCAGGCCAACACCCCTTATTTAAAATAGCGAATCGTATAGTGAGATGGTCGGAGAAGTCCCCACGGACTGCTAATTGAACCCTTGTAGCACTCACATAGTTTACAGTTCGAAATGCACGCAGTTGCACTGTGGCGTATGTTCTAACGGAAGAAGCGTTATCGTGTGCGCTGGAACATTCCGGTAAAACCGGTATGTGGAAGCATAGGTTCGTCATCGACTGCTTGGAGCGCGTCACATCGCAAGCTTGTGGGCACGAGTAGAAGAAAGCGGGTGCCTTCGCTACAATAACATATTTTGTATAGAATGGCCTTCTCTACAACGAAATGCTGTGGGCCAGTCGCTGCAGAGGGAAAGAAATGTCCTGGGCTGCTTACGCTGGTTTTCTCACCGGGAAAAGTGCGATGAGGGAAATGGAGGAAAAGCTACTGTTAAATATTCATTATAATTATCTGTGTCACACTCGGCCGTTGGAAGGGGGAGGCATGAGAGACAATCAATTTCGACGTGATGATGACCGCTCTTCTAAATCACGCTTAGGGCCCAAGGAGCAAGACGGCTGGATGGGACACTGGCCGGTGAGACAGCATAACGAGATTTGGTATCTGAAAATCGGGAATCTGCGTGCGTGGAGATATGGACGAAACTTGTAGACGGCGAACACGACTTCGAGACGTTCTTGCTTCGTTACAGTATAGTTTAGTTCAGGGTTACCTAATCAACTGCTAGCCTATGCAGCAACATGTTCTAGGTTGTCGGAATGTTGAAAAAAAAGACAGCCTACAGGTATGTACTTCTGTAGGAGAATGTGGGTCATAACGTCGAAGCAGGGGCCCTGAATTAAGCACACAGCTGAATTCCAAAGACGATGAGTGGCATTCTTCTGGCCATTTTAAAGGCGCGTCCTTGTTAAGTAAACATGCCAGGTGAGGTAGATCATAAAATTTATGTAGAAAGGAATGAAAGTGCGAGCACAAGTCCAGACAACTTTGCTCTCGTAGCGAATGCGATTACTTCAAACTCAGTGCCATTTTGGGAGTCAGAACTCCGCGATTGCCGAGGTGACCGAGCACCCGAGTCTAAGGATTTCCAAAGTGACACTCTAGAATTTAGCGTGAGCGAAGCTCTCTGCGAAGATCCTGTCAATGCGAGGATGATGTCTGATACGATGTTGGAGACGATGTCTCAGCGAAGACGATGTCGATATGACGATTGTGCACGTCAAATGAACGGCCAAAGGTTACAATGTCATGAACTTAGCGGATACAAACTTCCCACTTAAGTACACGCAGAATATTATCCATAAAGCGATCAAACGTTACTGGGTTGTTGCACAGTCCAAACGGAAATACACTGAAGTCGACCGAACCATCCTGGGTTATAAGGGCCGCCTTTCTCTTGACATAAGAATGCATGGGTATCTGTGAATAACCAGAACTTAAACGAACGGCGGAGAAATAAAAGGCAGAATGCCAACAGCCAATGGCATCATAGATCTTCTGAAGCGAGTATGCACACATTTTTCATGTTTAAACGTCAGTAATCCACACGGAATCTCCAGGAACCGCCTTACATCCTTAGAAGGATTGCAGGTGATGTGCAAAGGCTAGATGACTTTTCAATGGCTTTCTTAAGCATGTCTTCTATTTGTTCAGAAACAATTTTGTGCTCTACAAATGATAAACGATGCTGTCGCTTTCGGATATGATGGCCAATCCTTCGTCACTCACGGGACGAGTGCTTGAATCTGTTATCCTATTTTCTTCGTCGCTCTTTGCAAAAGTAACATGCCTGGGCGAGACGGGGAGTAAGTTCACGCAATTTTTTTACTCCTCTGATTTGCTTATCATACTGAAAACTTAGCCCATGTAAAGTGACCACAGCAACATGGTCCCCACCTTGGTCGCCTAAGGCTGCAATACAAATACTGACATATTGTTCGAAAAAAAACGCTAGTCATATAGGACAACCCAGCAACTTGACGTCGTAGCCCTCATGTTACAGAAGACATGCAACGGGGTGCGCGAGTATTTTTCTTGGCACATTTCAGAGTTTGCGGCTTAACAAGGATACTAAACGTGCCAGTGTCTGTAGAACGTGTATGAAAGGGCGTCTTCTTCATCGACTAGGGCGGCAAGAGGAAATCACAGATAATGGCGAGGTTTTCATGACAGCACGTATATCCCTTAGAAAACGTCGATAACAGTTACACGCGGGATGCAATCTACAGTTGCGCTGCACAGCCGTAGAGGCTCAATCTCAATACTACATCATGTGCGAAGCAAGCTAAAGCATAATATTCCGCCTTTAGCGTTCTCTGACCCTAAGCAACAGTGACAATACGAACGCGAAAGGGCGGGATGACTCCCCGCTGACTGCAAAAAATGTAGCACAGTTCTCCCAGCAAACTCTCACTTGAGTATAATGGCGATGTTTGAAAGTTACAACTCGTAACTCAAACAGTGCTCCAGTCTTCCTTTTATTCATAGAAATTCCATCTACGGGCACGTGGACCTTATTTTGTATCATAGACACAAGTAGACGCATGCCTTTTTGCAATGACAAATGCTCGCCGACCTCACCCCATCGGCTGCACCACTCAGTTTCCCGCGGTTTCTCCGCCGCACCTATTCTAAGCTACAAAAGCTCTACTGTCAAATGCGAACAGCAGTGCGGTCCAGTACTAGGGGCTTATTACGGTAATCTTAGAGTAGCTCACTTTGTCAAGCTTGCGAACTCCATTGTGTGCACGGTATATTGAGTCTATGTGTGGCCATAACATCATTAAAGAATCCGTGAGTTGATGCTGCGTGAAATGGAAGTAAAAGCTTTCGGGTGTGGTAATGATATATAATTGCGTTGTAGTACAAAGAAGGTGTGTAACGGTGATTACAGCCGTTAATGAATTTGGTCAGGTTGCAAAAAGCCTTCTGTATTGGGCGAAATGCCTGGTGAAAATGCACGGCGAATGGTCACCACTATCAGACGCTGTTGCTGGTATTCGTTGTTTCAAATGTCCAGCAAATTAAGTAGAAGTTGTATTTGAGGAGTGTAAAAACGCTGCTAAACCTTGGACTGAGCAGGTTAAATAAATCCGATTGAAAAACAATGCAACACAAAGGTACTTCTTTTTGAATGTTTCCTAGAGCTACTGCATATAACGTGTCCTTCATGAGCAAGGTGTGGCACGTGATTCAGGTGTGAATTGTACTCGAGTGAGGCTGCGAAAGCTTCACAGGACAAACTTTGTGCCTACCATCAGCCATCTGTGTAGAGAAGTATGATATTTATTGGCGTACGTCTGCTCTGCATGCTAAATATTCCATTAACCAAAGGCTGGCACAATACAATCACATTCGTATATATTGGTATTCTTCGATATGCTTCATTGGTATATTCTTTTAATATTGTCTGTAGTCGCTGCTCTATTCATTCGTAAAGCAGTTCCCTACATAAAATCTAAGGATTTCTTTTTTATCCTTGAACACACCATGTAGTTCATAATGCACCATCTCGTTTCAGAAAATGAAAATAGTAATGCCCAAGATAAATAGATCGTGTGCGTTCATTGTGCACTTCCTCACTTGGACTGCGATGCCTTTGACGTTGGCCTTGTGTTATGAGGATCCGGGTAAGTACACTGTGAGGACTGATAGACTATTATCTTATATTCTATTCCACACCTCCTGACATTTGCTTGAATGCTCAGCGGTACCAGACGTACTGCATCAAGCGTGGATGTTTTTCGGTGCAACGCTCAACGTTAGATTTCAACATTTATAAAAACATTGAATAAGACGCAAAAGAATGGCCCTACTGACTTAGTGAAGGATACGGAACTGGCCTACGTACCAGGAAATAGTTCGGGTGAATGCTCTCGGTGTGTGCACTTTTTGACAACGCATGTTCTAAAGCATTTCAAGCGGCGTTTCGACGGATATAGAGCTGATGTTGAGTAGGCCTTTGCTAAGGGATTTTCCTGTGCGCTATGGGCTATGGTATAAATTAAATATGCGTTGGTGAGCAAAACTATGCCGCAACAGGGACTGTCTTAGACACATCATACCAAATTTTTACGTAACGTACACTCACTGAGGAAAAAATGTGTACTGTGATAACAAAGCTCAACCGCAGTTGTGGATGACGAGGTCGGCACCGACTGGCAGACGCCAACGCGTCTAGGCTTAACCAACCCGAGCAGCAAAAGCACCTTCAGCTCGCGCCCCACTATAGCCTTGGCAATTCGGCTCCGGAGCTAGAGTGGGTGCGCTTATTCACTACAGTACTACTTGTTGACACATACACTTAATATCCTCATGGTATCGTCCAACAATGGGTTCTGGAACAACGCTGTAATATTGAGAAATTTTGTGACAGGGACCTGGGAGACTGGGAGGTAAATAATTTGCTTAGTGAGGTTGTGCTCACTGTTTAGTCTTAACTATATAAATATTGCAAAATGAAGTTTTTTTTATGCCTGTGCATTCGATTACTCAGTTCCACTCTGGTCGCGTCATGATATTGTGAGTTATATTGTAAGAATAACCCCAAAGTATGAGCCCCTATTCTTCTTGTTCCACTAATAAAACTGTTAGAGCAGCTTCTTCCAGCAACGAAGTTTCTCTCTAAGCTGCCTCCAAGCTTTCACAACGAGATCGAGTTGGAAACGTCCCCTTGAAGCACGACTCTGATGAGCTTCGTTATTGCACATGGGATGTATTTTGAAGAAATTGCGTCCTCATTGTGATTCCGTTGTGCGAAGGTACCTGATGATAGCGGCGTTTACTCTAGGCAGTTTAAGACCGTAGCACCTCCTTTGCGCGGCGTGTACCACAGAATGAGGCACGCCCGCGCCACTGGAAAATAAAGCTGACGTTTTGCTGTGGCACGTGAAGTCACGGCTGGTGCTTTTCAGCAAGCGTCGATTACTGGTTAGCCCCGTCGTTCCTTCACTCCTTGCTCATAAGCCTACACTTCTTGAAGTAGGAAGTACTTAGCAATTTTCGTTGGCTCCAAAAAGGTGCCAGAAATTAAAAGTACAAATACGCATGGAGGAGTAGCTGTAGGCCATGATGGGCCTAGCAACTGTAGGACCATCGATGTCCATTCATGCCCGTAGGATGTTAGGTGTAATTCCCAAGTTTGTATGTTAGGGTGCAATAGAAAGCCCTCGAGTCTCGGCGAACATTCCCTCTAGTCTCGCCTGTACCTAATTAGAAAGGGTGTCATTAATATAGCGAAATTGCGTAGGAACGTTCAAAGGGACACGTGACGTCCGACTGTACCACACGGTTTATTGTTACGACGGACGAATAAACTGAACCAAAACCGGTACAATCTCTGAGCATTGTTGGATGCACTTTTTCTAAACTGAGTTGCGGCCTTGGCCATGAAGTTGCGGCCTTGGCCAGGCGGTGGCCAAGGCCAGGCGGTGGCCAAGGCCAGGCGGTGGCCAAGGCCAGGCGGTGGCCTGGCCAAGGCGGTGGCCAAGGCCAAGGCGGCGTGTCCATGAGTGGCGCTGCCACTCATGGACACGCCGCCTTGGCCATGAGTGACGCTGCCTAACACTCCCAGGATAATACGTACATAAATACACAATAAAGTGGACGGGGGGACGAGCGCCTTCGTAGCTCAGTTGGTAGAGCATCGGACGCGACATCCGAAGGTCGTGGGTTCAGGTCCCACCGAAGGCAGGCTTGTCTTTTCGTCCACTTTAATTTCTTTCTACTTTCTCCACAATTACAATAACACAAGTAACTTCCCCTATGCTTTCCTTGGCTTCATTGTCTGTTTGCTCATTAAGTTGTTTCTAACAAATAAAGAACGAGCCCTTGACCCCTTCCCTTTCGTTATTTTAGTAATATTGTGGTTTTCGGACTGCAACCTTAAAATTACAGTTAGGTTCTCACTGAGCTGAGACTGACCTGATGACTCGTTCTTGTCTTGTCAGCTGAGTCTTGCATTGGTCTTTGCTTGGTGACTGAATTGGCGATGCTCGTAGGTTCCTGCTGCACACGCAGACCGTATGGCAGGACCGCTGACAATGTTGGTCAATTTACAGTCTCTTGCTAATCTCCATAAATACACGACTACCACTGTAACGTCCAAAAACCATTTATGAGCGGCTTGACAGGCGATCAGGGATATATAAACAACTTTATTGTAAAAAGTTGTATTAACGGATGGTCAATCTACGGAAAAACCTTTCGTCACTTACAGCATGTTCGAAGCGAAGTCAATTCGTGGGGTTGCGTGTAAGTCCTCGTGTATCATAATAGAATGCATGAGAGCCACTAGAAACACATGCAGAGCCTCTCATCTTTTCAACTGCATCACAGAAAAAATTTAATAAATTCATGAGATCGTATTATCCTTGGGGTTACATTGTCAACAACTTAGAGTGTCTTGAGTAAAGGGGCCCACAGGACGCGCTACAGGTAGAAGAACGAGACATGGCGTGCGAAGTAACGGAGAGGCGCCAGAATGCACGCGCCGGTGGCACGTTCATGTTCGTAGTTGGTTGACGACGGGCTTCGTGGCACGCGACCCGCGCCGCGATCGGAATTGGAAAAGCACTGAGCTGGCAATTGTCTGGGTGGCGACGGCCGAGGAAGGACGCATCGGCAGCTACGCTCTGTCGCCGGGACGAGTTGTTCGGTTCGGAAGCCGGGACGCCGGTGCCCCATCGTGTGGCCGTGGACCTCGATTACGTTCGGGCGAGGCTCTTTGGAGGTGCTGCAGCGTACAGTTCCTGACGCACTGCCAACAATCCCCCTTCAAGGGTCGGCCAGCAGCAATTCACCGGGTTGTCACGTCGCTACGTCGAGCAGAGGACCGTACTTGTACTTAGGCCTCACGTAGGTCTAACTCGGGGACACTTGCCACATCACTACTTGAGACAGGGTGTAGGCCAAGCATCGGCTACGACAGCAGGCGGTATCCTCCGAACGACGTAAGGGAGGCTGGCAACAACCTGGAGTCATCAAAGTAGTTCCAGACAGGCAGCGGACTTTGCAGCGACGGAAGAGCAGCCCGACATCAGTAAGGACGTTCCACATGTGCTAGTCGTGACTGCGTCGGCCGAGTCACGATGGCCTAACTTAGGACTAAGCGCTGCGCCAAAAATCGAATTGTGAGAGTATTGTTAATCCGTTAATTTCGATTTAGTAGGCATTCCTCGGTGTTAGCTTTTTCTGCTTGTATATACATTTTTTGTTAATTTTTGGTTTGTGTTGATAAAAGTTGGTTTGCTGTGCTCACAACGCTATCGTTGCCAAACATCTCTCTCTTCCTCCCACGCTCGGCATTTCTCCCTCCAAGATCCTGGCGTGAGATAGAGTTCTACCAACCTGTACTCCCAATGCTATGCACAGAACATGAGATGGCGTATAAATCGACAACATTCAGTGTAGAGGGATTGTGTAGCGGTCTTCCAAACGTCGTGGAAAAGTTTGACTACTAAGCACAATCTTTGCTTCGACAAATGACGCGGCAAGATTTCGGACTGAATTTTCCGGGAGAAGACCACTGCAGGGTGGCAGGTCAGGACGACTTCAGATGGTTCGGACCTTTATAATTATTCTACTGGTGGCGAACGGCCAACTGCGAAGATTGCAATCACTGACGGTCGGAATGAAGAGCCAATCATGCTCCAGTATTGAAGAACATGGCGCGTAATTGCAGAGACTGCATAATCGCAGTGAAATAACAGTGACCCAGACAAGCAATTAAAAATTGAGATTAAAAAGGTCCAGCTTGGTAGAAAAAGAATTTGTGATTTCCTGTACTCCACTGCATGTAGTAACTACAGCGTGCCCGTTGCCAGGGGGTATGACTAATGACATAACGACCATGGATGTTGCGAAATGAATGATTTCTTCACCTCGTAAGAGCGGAGCCATAATAGGAGAATTTCCAATATAGAACATTTGTATATCCCAGGAAAGAATATAGCATATTAACATCAAAATATTTTGCGCTGTAGTCCACCAAGAAACCACTCACGTACTTCCGTCATGGAAGTGGCTGAACGAAAAATGAAAACATATTTGAGAATAAAAATGCGAGCGGAAATCTTTGCCGATCATAGAACTGGAACAATGCAGGTGAAGGGAAAAAACATACCTTATAATTTCATAATACCTCTCTGCAGTTTCCATCTAACCGATATCCCTTGAAAGCAGATGTGGTGACCATGCAAAATTACTCCTAAATTAAAAAAATAATATAAGTCAATCGAGAAATCGCATTGTTTGCAGTTGTCCAGCACAGATTCGCGTGCCGTCTCGAGGGTCAGTAGATATTTACACTCCAGAGGGGCCGCGAATGTTTGCCGCTCCATAATACCCGACCCATCTGGCACCCTTCTTCCATGTAATGCCAGGGGAGTGAAACTTCCGATACCAGCCATGGAACGCGATATTCGCTCTCAGCGCCGGGAGATCACCTGGTGTTTGGGGGCGGTACTAAAACATGGCGGCGCATTGTAGACACGCACTGGCGGACGCCATCTTGATGAGGACTGAGGATCCGAGGGGCGAGGGCGAGGTGGGAGAGAGCTATTTAGCGCCAAATTCAGTTGGGATGCACCAGCAAGCCAAATTGAGCGAGTGGACGGTATCCAGATTGCGAGCGCGCGACCTTCTTCCTGTTGCGCAACCCTCCACATGATCAAAACGGCAATCACTGCGTTCTGGTTTATGGAGGTTTTCTCATCCGCATATTTTTGCACCACTTATTCTAAGTAAGACCTTGTTTTTGTTTACGCGTACACATAAAATAGACAAGAATGAAGAACAGAGTTTGTTGGAATGTTTTATTGCCTAAACGTACCATTTATACAGTAAGAACACAACTTGAATATTTTCGTTTATAGTCGCATACAAAAGTGTACCGTACATGCCCGCATGCTAATAACTGGGTATCAAGCAGTGCATATACAGTCTATACAAAGACAAAAGAAAACCAGTACTAAGTATACACGAGTTCACAGCACGTACCCGATATAAAATCGTCCCGTTAGTGGGACAAGATAATACGACACACCGCGCACTTAGGATGCATGACGAAATGAATACAAAAACCATAAGGTACCGGAGTTAGGCATTGTTACATGTTATATTCAGCAGCATGTTTTTATAAAAGCAAAAGGAAAAGTTTACAAAATATTGAAGCCTCTATAGTGTGTTCCGATAAATAACACGAACGGTTTATGCATTTCCAGCGTAACATACCTATATTGCTTAATGAAAAAAACAAAACAAAATACAAACAAATGAATTATACACACACAGGCTCGCTTCAGAGGCTCAAAATGGTGACTTCAATTATGCAAAAGTTACAAAAATTTCCGCATTTTTCGTGCTGGAGCAGATTTTCTGGTGCGTTGTTTAGCCAACGAGATGTTTACAAAGCGAATATGCCACAAAAGGCGAATCCTTGCAAAGAGGTGTACAAAGGCTTTCTTGCACTCTTCAGAGCAGAATTCTTGCCTTCCCACGTAACTGTACAAAATGTCTGCCATAACTTTATTCACATTAGGAAGGTGCGCCACAACACCGATATATTCCAAAAAGCAAGCTTCCATGGCCTTAACATCCTGAAAGCAATCGTCAGAAGGCACCGTTACATTGCCAAACAAATCTGAGGAGACGTTGCTTGCCTTAAACATAGCAAAATATTGGTGTGATGCACAAAGCTGGCGGTCGGAATTTTTCAAAAGGGCGCTGCACACACATTGTGGAGGCCTGTGCGACAAAAATTGCCGCACAAGATATCCCCCAACATAGTAGAGAACGTTATCCTCTACTATATCATGGCTATCTGGCTCTTCCTCGTGAGCAAGCATATCTACTGTTGATGGTGTATCACAAGTAGTAGCAAGCGAATGAGGCGGCTCTGAAATTCTTGCCAACACAGTGCCGTGATCCAGTTCACAGTTCCCTTCTGAAAAAAGGGCTACCAGTTTGCCAACAGAAATGTGTTTCAGACCTGATGTGAACTGAAGCACATCTGGGTTGTCATTGCAGCCATGCTTTAACCTAAGCAGCCCGAAAAGATTCTGAAGGGGGTCCTGCCGTAGCCCGCGAGTCAAAAGAACACGAAAATCAAAATCTTGGAAGAGGTCGTCCCAGAGGAGAAGGATAGCCTTTAAGGTGACCTTCCATGCCTCAACTGTGTGTGGTTGCCTAGGCCCGTCAAATTTCCAGCTTTCAACCCACGACAGGCACTCCCGCAAAAAGGCTAGGTGTTCGGACCCTTCTGAAATTGCATAACGCAACTTGTCACCGGCCTTTTTTACAGAAGAGCTATTGAGACAGTCAAATAATTTATCTATCTTCTCGAGAAAATCAGCTGTTGGTTTGACGGATGCCGGCAACACGCCAAGAGCAATGAATACGTCAATGGCACTGAGACCGATTCGCTCATCACCTGGCTGGCATATTTAACTTTCATGTTATTGAAAGGTTTCCGGTATATGTGGTTATCCGTTAGTTTCTTCGCCAGTCTGAGTTTGAGAGGATGCGAACTTTCGTGTAGTTGCGTGATGAAGCACCAATCAACAACTTCTTGCCCGACATGGAGCTTGTGAGGTGCGCGGAGATTATTCCTTGTGCATTTAAGTAAGTGTGGTGTGTCATATAAGAAATAAATCTTGCGGCCTTCAAGCACAAAAAACGGCTCTTCAGGCGTCACACCTAGCTTATTTGCCAAAGTGATGTTGCTTCCCCCCTGGTCACAGATGAGCGCCTTGACAAACAAACGGGCTCCCTGCAGCTGCTTGATTAATGTTATGATTAGGTGATGGAGATTATCTGCGGGCGTTTTGGTCCTTGATACTGTGTAAGCAACAGGCTGAATCCACGTTTTTGAAATGCCTGCCACAAGTATCAGGAGCGCTGAATTTGCCACGTCTGGTGTTCTGTGCGTACCGTTGTCCGAGAATCCCATCACAATGTCATGCTTTGCATCATACTGCAGATGTTCCTTCAATGACATTTCGTCAAACATTAATGTGCACGCACGATCTGCTGAATCCCAATTTCGGGTAGCTTCTTCGAGGGCTTCAATAACAGTTGTAATAACTCCGGGGGTCATTGGAATATTCGACAACCACTGCTTTAGCGACCTCACAGTTGGCATGTCAAGCAGTCTTAAAAGATGCCTGTAAGCTTTCGGACCATGAAAGTACAAGTTTAAAGCGAACTGGTGGTGATCGGGGGACCACCTCCTTCCTCTACGTTTCACACCATTAACTTTAACTTGCGTCTCAAGCAATTTAAAGAACGTCTCGCGGACGTAGGGCCTGACAGCATTCAACACGTCTGATTTAGAAGGCTTTTTAACCTTTCTCTTGCAAATTCTTGACAGTGCCTTCCGAAGCCTTGAATTTGTCTTCTCCAGGTTCTTGATTTTTCTGGTTGTCCGGGGCGACCACCTAGAAGTGCCGTGTTGTCGACCCGCTGGAGTGGAACCTGAAAGATTTAGAAAGAAAAGCTGAATTATACTGTATTTTTGTAAAATCTGACCATGATTTTTAAACCTAATAAACGTTCTAGCCGCTTTTAGAATTAAAGTGATTACTTCCATAAGTAATCAATTGTTCATATTTAGCTCTCAATCCTTCACTTATTCAAACTTGGGGTATTGGAAAGAGTTCTCTGATAAGCACATTGTTGGGCATTAGGCTTATTAATGGCATATATAAACACTTAAGGCATACGTGTTTGAGAAATCTTCATCGTGGAAAACATGAAGCGCCAACTAATTGTTACTGATCATTAGCATACTCCTTGTTAACCAACTATATTGGTTATACGTTAATAATGGTATGTTTAGGAAAACATAGCGACTTCGTAGTCTTTTCTTTCAAAAACACTAATCCCTCCTAGGAGGCAACAAAAAAAAGCAAGAAAGGGATCAGACAGCAGCTCGTCTCGTCCGGCCTTTCGGTATATATCGCTCTGGTTCTCGTTCCCTAGCAATGAACGAGCTCGCGCAGCTGACAACGTAGTGCACTGTAAGGTCTGTTAAATGGTACGTGACATTAAAGCGCTAGCTGCAGGGCACTAGTTTATGTGGAATTGCTTTAAAGAGCTTAGAAAGTAAAATAATTTACGTACATGAGGGCTCAACCTGTTGAACTTCTTCATCGGCGCTTTGAGCAGGCATTGCAGTGGTATTCGTGGGCCGAGGAGAACCTGTGAAAAGAGTGTAACGTAGCACAGATTTTAGCGTGGACATACATAAAACTGGTATTAGGCGTCACATTAAATAATTCTAATTTCAATGACTCCGGGTGTTTTCTCACTATTCATTGGTCTCTTCTGCGTATTCTCTGTCCGTACCAGTCATAAAAAAGGTGTAAAAACACGAAAAGAGAACGCTACGTGTCGCTCACTAAATATATGGAAGTCCCAATCCTAAACCATGATTTTAACATCATGATTTTAACATGATTTAACATGATTTAACATGATTTAACATGATTTAACCATGATTTTAACATTTTAACAGTTTAACATCGCGGTGCCCGTGATGGCCTAGCGCGTTACCGTATTCTTGTCATATACGCTTATTTGGCCCATTGAAAATAAAACTAATTTGGCCTTGCTGTAAGAAGTTGCGCAGCCGGTAAACTAGCAGGAACAATTGAAACCGAATCGAGAAAATTACATGTAGAGCCTTCTGGGTGAGACGTTTGCTCTAAACTTAACAAATGTGAAGCCGGCAAATTTCTTACTCAGTTAGTTATATTTACCAGCAAAATTATGCCGGCGAATTCATGGCTGTTCTGTACACCATGCGTTGGTATTGCTGGTGTAATCTGCGTGAGAATCTTAAAAATATTGAGTCATCATAACTGGGACAGGTACACATATTGAGTATTAAGATATTTCTGTAAATATATCTTAGAGGTATGAAAGCTTGGGCTGCTGTATGTTCACTTTACAGTATTCCTACCTGGACTTTCGACGTGTCTCTGCCCATCTCCAAAGATGGAAACTGTTGGCACAGCACATCTTAGAAGCCTTGTCTGTCCAGGGTCCGCGTAGTCTCTGCTGGTGAAATGGGCAGAGGACAGCCTGTAGCTGCTGTAGACCTGACGAGGTGGTAAATGAGCCAGGTCCTGCCTTCTCGCATACTGGAGCCAAGCGCGAGATCTGGAACATCAACGTGTGCGTGTGTAGTATCTGGGTCAGAATGATTTAATTTCTGTTTTCAGGCGCCGATAAGATGGTTTTGCGTGAAAACTGGCATCTTTATTCACAAGGTAATAAAAAGAGTGCGGATAAGCTTACACTGCTCTATTAGTTATTGTATATCTTGGTACAAATACATTCGTGGCATGCCGTGCATTGACTTGAGCCAAACTGCAACACCGAAGTGCAAGGCACGACCGAAACGCGTCAAATTAAAAACGCTACTATAAACAATCGTGTGTAGCAAATGTAGTCATTGTATTAATTTCCAGATGCTCTGCCGTGCATGTCAGGTATATTTCAAGCCGCAAAGCGGACAATCATAATGCAATAAATATATCGTGCTCGGTATGCTCAATTACACAGCTACTGCTGCGACAGTATCCTGATATGCCGTGCAAGCGTATAAAAGCAAAACGAGCAGCATGCAGATTGTACCTTTCGTCCGCCGGGATCCGAAAGAATATTATGCCGGTGTGGCGTGAAGAATTTCGACACCACTCAGCAGAGCAGGATTTGTGATGACGGCGCGAAACCATTCATGCGCCTTTTTCGCTGAAGCTTGCAAGCGTTTCGCTGGAACAAACTTCACGGCGGTAAAAGCGGCCTTTGGGACACCGTAGGCCGTAGCACATGGGCGCGCGACAAGATATGCCCCTTTTTCGTCGTGAGAAATAGGACGACTGCGCAGTTCCCGTTGTCCACTCCTGGTGGCGCTCGTATTTTTGCAATCTCAAACTGAAATCTTTAAGTTCACTTGCTGCATTAAAAACTCCGTAGTTAATAAGTAACCTGGTATTAAATATAATATGGAACAACAAAGTTCATTTACGCTCGTAGGTAGTACAGCCCCCAAACGTTAGGATCGCAGCGGTCACGGGACAGAAAGACCGCGAAGTTTCATCCCCCTGGTAATGCCTATTGTGCGGCGCTCTCGTTGTTGTTGTTTCCCTCAATTCTGGCACATACCCACCAGGGTGAGTATGTGCTACCAATTTGCTTTGTTCTGGTCTTGCGGACGAAGAAAAGATGCGTGCTGTAGTTGGTGTAAAAATTTTATTAGGTGCTTGATATGATAACGAAATTGAAATGCACACAATTTACCAGCTAGCTTGCCATTTCTTTATATGTTTGCTGGGCTAATAACAAGTCATCACTCCGCCTAGTTGAATCAAATCTTCCATTCTCTCTGGCAGAGACCTGTAGAGAGCCTCGTTGAAGGATGGGTCTGGTTGAATGTGTTTCCACTCCTCTTGTATAGCTTCCCAGAGTTCATCAGCTGTCACCAAATTCAAGGAGAGCCTAGAAAGGTTAGCGTTCATACGTGCCCAAACGTGTTCTATAATATTTATCTCCGCACCCTTTGCGCACCACTCAAGGCGCATTACCCCTCGTTCGTCTAAAATATGTGCCACTTCCCTTGCTGTATGCACGGGAGACAAGTGCTGTTGGAAAAAGCATCCATCCGGGTGTGGACCATTCAATACATATGGGACATCACGTGCTCCAACAGCGTGCAATATGCAGCACTTGTGAATTTCCCAGAGGCTCTTACAAGGGGACTTAGGCCGTCACGCGAAATAGCTCCCCAAACGTTTACCGATCTGCGTCCACTTGCGGCCACCTCCTTGATGTTCTGCGGACAGAAACGTGTGTTCTCGATGCGCCACACTCTTTTCTGCTGGTCCCAGCGGCTCGAGAAAGTAGATTCGTAGGAGAAGATGATATATTTCCAATCCTCCACCCTCCAAGTGCGGTGATCGACAGCGAACTTCAGGCGAGCAGTTTTGTTGACACATGTGAGAAGGGGCCTCACAGCGGCGATGCGACTTCGCAGTGCGGCTTCCTTTAGCCTCCGCGGTATTTGTGCTGTCACTTGCCAGGTCCAGGGTACGGCGCACATGTTTTGCGCTTAAAAATGGCTTCTCACTGACTACAGCAAGAACTTGTAGGTCTTGGTCCATCGATGTGACGCGGGGTGGCCTTTTGTGTGGAGCATTTCATTATGCTTCGACTATCCTGTTGACAGTGCTCACATTACAGTCTGTCAAGTTAGCAATATTTCGCTGCGTGTAACCTTTCAATGACAGCTAGACAACTTCTTCCCGCTCGTGCAAAGGCACTCGCCACGTGTTTAGGCACTGGAACACACATCAATACTAGACGCAGGTTGCCGCGCTCTGCGTTATCGCAATTTTGCACACAAAAAAATGACAAAAGAGGCGCATCAGAGCGCTCAGCCAACACGGCCTAGATTTAATACGAGCATGTCCTGTGCATCCCGGCAGGCTACGTCACAGCATATATCTCAGCAGCTGCATAGCTGTGCGCGTTGATGTGAATTGATATCACGGCTAGCGGCCACTGACATGCTACAAGCTACCGTTTTCAAGCAACGATATTGAGGCGGGAGCGTCAACAGCCAGCGCAAGCGCGGCACCCTTCCCAATTCGTTTCCAAAAGCGGCCGCTGCGATTCGGCCGATATAGGGTTCGAGGCGATTTTCCACGTGTTCGCGTGTTCGAGCTCATATTGCTCACGATAGTAACTACCCGACTAAATGGCTAGACACAATCTGTGGTTTTCTGCTTAAGTAATGTCGAAGAATGCAAGTAATCTTTACATTGAGGGTTGCATTAAATGGCGGTTCGTTACATGAAAGCTTGACAAAATTCCACGGCGGCATGGATATTCCATTTCCCCAAATACGGTCGCCTGGGCGTGAGAGCCTTTATACATCATATAAAGTAAAAGTCGCTTATAGAGATCGCGACGTAGCTACGAATGCCGAACAGAAAATGGACGAAGTCATGTTCGCATTACCAGCCTGACATGCACTCTCTATAAGGAACTATATAAATAACAAAAATGATGCCTACCTTGGGCCCCTGCTTTTCTTGGCAGAGCAAAGCGTTATTTAATCAACCTATTTAATTCCCAACAAGCAAAGAAGCAATGGAATTTTGATTTACATTCTATCCAGGTATCCAAAGCGCCAAAAGAAACGTGGTTCTTGCCCGTTCTTATAAGGCTATACCAGCTGTCTTGAAATCAATACTGATCCAGATGCTCCGCACTGTACACCACAATTTCAAAGATCCGTGGTCGTAATAGCAGTGAAACATGGGAGGGACAGTAGATGGTCTTCCGCGGGAAAAGTATGCTTGTTTTCAATTATATTCAATGTCATTTACAGGGAAATTTGAAGGAACACTCGTCTACCCAAGGGTAGTCGAAGAACGGTCCAACCAAGATCTGCGCACACTCTATGTTACTGATGATATTATAGTGACTTTAACGAAAACTGCTACTTCGACCAAAAACTTGCAAATTTATTACGAAGAAGATGGTAAACTTCGCAAGCATGTAAGTGCATCAAACGCTGTTCTGGGTTATACTACTATGTGAGACTGCGTTAAGCTAAAAGATATCATTATTTGCTTATACTGATTAATACTGCCTGCTAACACACAATATATGCAGTATGCTCAGCGGAGAGAGTAGACAACTGTACGTCGAGGTAAGAAGTAGCTTACCAGTTCAAACGAGTACAAAATAAGCAGGATGTATCAGAGAAGCGGCGTCCGCTCACAGCTGACAAAAGATACCCCAGCTTTTACACAAAATGTTTCACGACTGTTCAAGCGCCCGCGCAATGATACACTAAGCGCAAAGTCATAGGACATGTTGATCAGCAGCGTTTTTGAATTTTTCTACCACCATCGCTTTTCTTTAATTTGTGGCGCTCGTCACATTATCGCGTAGTCGTGACGACGATGGCTGCAGTAGACTCCAAAGCGCTGCCCATCTAACTGTTTATGCGAGAAGCGGCGCCTAGTAAAGCACAGCAAATCACACTACACGGTGTTCCCGACGAGAAGAGTCGTCGGTCCACGATAATGCAAACTGGCCAATGGTGACGTAGCCATTTATACAATCGTTACAGCGTGTTCTCGTATTATCGCTGATGTTCTAGAAGGTACTCAATTATGCAATATTTCTTGCGAAAGCCGCAAGTAACTGCAACGTCAAGAACTTAGTCGGTGACGACCGCTAGCATGGCATCAAGTGTCGTCGTCGGCTCTGTTGCTGGGTTTCTTGCAGGGCCCTGGTGTATGGTAAAGTTACATGAGGAGGTATGGAGACCCACGCGTCGTGTTCGAAGGCAACGCACATCAATAGGACGGTGTTGATGGACGCTCTGTGATGCGGTGGCTTGTCTGGATGTACATCAAGATTGCCTCAGTTAGGTCAGCTGTTAAAGCCGTACGTCTGTCGGTGATGAGCACCTCTAGGGCTGCGTGACAGTGGACGATGTTCTCAATGTAGAACTTGGCTACCTAAGAAGCCGCCTATTGTTACCTGTGGCTAGCTTTCGACAGGGCGTTTGTTTCGGTGTAGAAGACTACACGGTACATTTGTCGCCGAGAGTCGACGCGGGAACAGCCCCGTAAATCAATACCGATTTCATGGATCGATGGGCGAGGTGGTTGGATGGGTTATAACAGTCCTGATGGCCTAGTCGTGGGCATCTGTCGTCACTCTCAGACACGGCTTATCCTTACGTAACGGGCAACGTCCACTGTTGGGCGACGCCTGTAGTACTCCTCTCACGACGCCGCGCGTGTGAGAGAATGCCAAGGTGTCCAGCCGTCGGGTCGTCATGCAAAGGTTCCACAACCTATCGACGTAATGCTGAAGGCACTACGAGGAGCTCGTTTGAGGGAGTGGCGATAAGTTCTTCTGAAGAACATATTTCGCAGGAAAAACGTAGCCAGTGCTCGGGTTCAAACCTGCACAACGACAGTCATGCTTTCCAGGTAGTCCACAAGGCTTTTGAGCACTAGGTCATCTAGTTGTCCTTTCGCGAAATCTTTGGCTCTAGTGGATCCCAAAAAGGGGTGATAGTCGTGGTGTCTTTGCGGCGGCGGGTCCACGGGTGCTCCAGGCAAGCTGTCGGCGCTGCAGTACTTTCGCCCGCTTTTGTAGACGATGGTGATGTCAAATTGCTGAAACCTAAGACTCCATCATGCGATGTGTCCTGACGGAGTGCTGTGTTTAGCGAGCCAACACAAGGCGTGACGGTCATTCACGCGTTTGGAGGACGGGTCATAAAGTAGGGGATGAATTTTCTGTTGCCATGATGATGGCAAGGCGCTTCTTTTTTTGGTAGAATAATTTGCTTCCGCCATCGAGAGATACCGGATAGCATAACTCCTACCCCTTTCGATTGCTTCGGTATTCTTAACAATGACAGTGCCGAGTCCTACGCTGCTTGCGTTGGTAAGGACTTCGGTATCGGCGCGCTCGTCCAAGTGGGCAAGTATTGGCAGTAAATGCAGGCATTGCTTGAGTTCTTCGAATTCTTTGACTTGAAGTTTTGGCCACTTCAGTTCGATGTCTGATTTCGTGAAGTATGGTCAGAGGTTTGGTGATCCACAAAAACTCCTTGGCAAAGCGCCTGTAATAAGCGCAAAGTCAAAGAATGTTCAGTGCTCATCAGTGGGCGCAGGAAAGTACGCTATCGCAGCTGTTTTCTCTTGATCGGGGAGTATTCCAAATTTTTCGTTAATGTTGCTGAGATATAAGAGCTCCTGCGATACGAAGCGGAACTTTCACGGCTTCAAGGTGAGTCCGGAAATCATATTGGCTGAACAGGTTTGGGATGGCAGAGGTGTTCGTCGAAGGTGGAAGCAAATAGGACCACGTCCAGGTAGAGGACGTGAGTCTGCCATTGAAAGCCAGCCATTACTGTGTCCATAAAACTTTGTAACTTTTCAGACACCGAGTATTGACCAAAGGCATGAACTTAAACTTGAACAGCCCGCCTGGTATTACGAAGTCCTTCTCTGTCGTCGACTTCAATTTGCCTGTAGCCGACGTTCAGATTCGTGGACGAAAAATGGTGGGACGAAAAATACGTAGACTCGATTTCAGGCGTTCTCGATCTATAGGATAGCATACACATTTCTCCTCTTGATTTTGTTCAGCCGAGGGCAATTGATTCAGAAACATATAGCTCCATCCTTCTTCACCAAAACCGTGGCTGACACCCATGGACTCGTAGATGGCTGGATGATGCCGCGTAGCCTTTCGTCCACCTCAGCTTGACTACCACGCGTTCCCGTAGCGCAACTCATTATGGGATAGGACGGAGACGGCGGGTGTATCTTTGCGTTATGACGCGGTGTTATGTAGACTCCATTACAACGTAAAGGAGTTATTTTATTGCTGGTGCAAAGTTTTTAGCTGCTCTTGTTTCTGCCGAGAATTACTTTCACTGACGCCGCTTGCTTGTTCGCATGCTGTGTTCGTGCCTGTACTTGTTACTATTACCTTCGCTTCACCATTATACATTTGGCCACGCCTCTTGCGGAGCAAATCTCGGTGTTCAGGAGCAAGTGCTGGTCGCCCTTCATGAGGCCTTGTAAGCTTGCATATTCCTCGGTGTTCATTTAAATGCTAATGATGGAGAGCGGTTAGATTACCCTGCTCTTCCTCACATTCAGGCAGAGCAACCGATGTTTTTATCCGGCGGCATATCGTTGTCAGTGCAAAACTTTATTGGCAGGGATCTTCAGTCGATGACTGCTCTTTGTTAGTCCAGAAAATTTATGCCTGGGATGAGGTTCTTCAAACAGTTATGTCGGACAACAAAACCTGCCAAATCAATATGGCCGTAATTTGTGACTCTCGCCTTACAAATTTTCCTCGATGCAGTATGGTGGCGCAACGCTGTTTGGATATCTGCTTCTTCTCATGGTGTCGGTGTCTTCTTCAACTCGGCTGCGGAATGACCGCTGATGACAGAGTAGGCGTCTCTGGTATCAACTAAGGCAATCGTGGCCGTCGATATTCAGGTCGAGTTCAATAGTTCTTCGTCTGGAGTTGCAATAAAGTCGGGGTCTTAGAACCGTGCTTTCGTCGGCTTGATCGACTGCTGCGGCTCGGTCGCATCAGGAAACCTTTCGGTGGTTAACTGGCGTTCTAAAATCTGTGGTCAGCCCCACCACAATGGTCTAGTGGCTATGGTAGACAGCTGATAATCCGAGGGTTGTGGGACCGAATCGTCGCCGCGGCGGCTGTATTTCGATGAGGCGAAATGTGGAGGCCCATGTACTGTGCGATTTAAGTGCACGTTAAAGAACCCTACGTGGTCGAAATTTCCTCAGCCCTCCACTACGGCGTCTTTGATATACAATAGTGGTTTTGGGGCTTAAAACCCCAGAAACCAAATCTGTGGCAAGCCCGCACGGTTTAATTTGGTCCGGATGATTAACGAGTCGTTGTTAGCGACTGCGTTGGATATTTGCATTCCATCGGCCAGTAACTGTACCTCCATCGGTTCCTTCCTATAGTTTCCCGGATAAGGACTCGCCAGTCAACACTAAGTTACGCTGCTGTACTCTCGTCGATGCGGTTAGCAGTAGCGGCTGGATGACCGTGAGCGTAATGGCCGTGGAGGGTTTTATTTAGCTCCGGCGTAGTAGTCGGTGCTGTCACGTGGTAGCTCACCTGGTTGCGGATGTGGGAGTTCGTCAGAACGGGGGCCTCGGATAGGAAGGTGATAGTACGGCCAAGTTCTGCTGCAGGTTTCACTGACGATGTGGAAGGCCAGGATGGACTGAACTTTCACTCGTTAGTGCAGTTCTAGGCTAGAAAGGAAGACGTTCCTGCAATTTGGCTCCCGGATCTACTTCCAGCGTTCGTGTGTCCGAAGGACTGTTTCGTGTACGTTGAGCTCCTACGCTTAATGAACCGTGACATTGGTGGAGGTGCTGGGTACTCGTCTGTCACACCATGACAACGCCCCCGATGTCAAGCCCGACGGGACTTCCGTGAGTGGAGACACCTGTGCACCGCAGAAACCTCTGTCTGGAAAACTTTAGTCGATAATTCGCTACTTTGCACTTCCACTCGCAAACCACTCGACCAACCTCAGCAATGGTATCCGCAAGCACAACCCAGGCAGCGCTGCGAAAACTTCGGACTCGCAATATTTTGCTCGGGGAAGCGCGTGATGGGGCCTAGTACTTGCTCGAACAGTGTGAACGAGTTGCTAAGTCAAACCGCTGGGACAACAATGACAAGTTTTCCAACGATTTTTGGCCCTTGAAGGCTGTGTCAAAACTTGGTGTCACAACCGTGAGGGAAATTTCGCAACCTAGAATGAGTTTTCGCGTCGACTGCTGGAGACCTTCGATAAGGCGGATGAATGTGAAAACGCACAGCGTCTTTTCTAGTGGTGAATACAGAAGTCGAACGAGTGTCTTGCCATGTTTTCAGAGGATATGAGCAGTTTCTTGCGCGGTGCAGATCCCAGTATTACCGACTCGGAGAAGCTGAGCCATCTAATGCGGGGTGTGAAGGAACAGTTGTTCGCTGGCTTAGTGCGCAACCCGCCAAAGAACGCGGAGGAAATTCTTAGGGAGGCGAGAGCGATAGGGCGAACACTTCAGCAGCACTACCAAGAATGGACTGCTCGGCCAGTAGTACGCCCGCAGGAGCGGCAGCGCTGGCCGTAGCGATAACAGCATCCTACGTCGAATGATACGCGCACTTGTGCGTGAGGGCCTCACCAGAGAAATGGAAAGAATAGGAACACCGCAGGAGGAGTACCCAGTCACCTTGGTTGCGGAAGTCATATGGCAGCAACTCTGACAAACGTTAGATTCCCTGAACCAAGGGCCCTTATCTTGCGAATGTCCGACGAGCCTGATGTTACAACTGCGGTGAACCTGCACATATTTACAGCTTTTGTCCTCACCGCCCAATTGGCTACCAGGATACCCGACGGCAACTCGACGCCGCCAAGTCGGCGATAGCCGTGTGTCCGCTGATGAAGGTTTTGCGGCGCGACAACTCCCAATCGATTTCGCTGCGCGACAACTTAGCTCACCTCTCCGATCGTGGTTGCCGTCTCCTTAGGGGTGAAGCTCCTCTTAGTCTAACCTTGTCCCATGTCAGGCGTTACCCGCGCGCCGAGGGCGGCACGCGCGTGCCCTCGGCGCGCGCCCTAGCCCTCGGCGCGTGCTCTCTTGTGTGAGAGAGAGAGACAGAGAGAGAGAGAGCGAAAGGCGCGCGTTGTCTATGGAAACGCTCTTTCATAGATGAAGGCTCTACCAGCTCGCAAAGGAGAACCCGTCCTCACCCGCGAGAGACAACGTTGGCGCAGGCAGCGTCTCCTAGCGAGTTTCTTGATTGAGAAATACCGACTGCTCGCGTTAGAGAACCGTTCACCGGCCACCCATATTGTTACGGGGAGGAAAGACTGTAGTTAATATATATTTACAAGCTTTGTACAACCGGCAGAACGCAGGCATACAAGATGGATCCCCGTCCGCGTGAACATCAGCGAACGTCGCCTTCCTCGGCATTGTCTCCATCGTCTTCTATCGGAGTGCTCTGTTGCATGACCCCCGGCGGCGAAGGCGCGGTATCGGCTCTTGGTAGGTCCCGAGTGATAGCGTTTCAGGCGCACGACGTGGACGATGTCAGAAGTAGGTCGCGCTGAGGTGTCGTCGAGGGGTTGGAACTCGTAGGTCACATCAGGCACTTTTCGTAAGACACGGTAGGGGCCTGAATATGGCGACATCAACTTTTCACAAAGGCCAACTCGCCGTGATGGTTTCCAAAGTAGGACCATGTCACCAGGGCTGAAGTGGGCATCACGGTGGCGAGCGTCGTATGCGCGTCGTTGCTTTTCCTGCGAAGTCTCAAGACGACGACGAGCAATCTCACGTGCCTCTGCAGCTCTAGAGATGGTATCACGGGCGTATTCTGACGTCGCGTCGGGTGCGGTTGGGAAGAGCGTGTCAAAAGGGAGGATGGGTTTTCGGCCGTACAAAAGAAAAAATGGAGAGAAACCAGCTGAATCATGACGGGACGTATTGTAGGCGAATGTGACGAATGGTAGAGCGGCATCCCAGTCACGGTGGTCCGTAGAAACATACATGGCGAGCATTTCTGTTATAGTTCTATTGAGCCGCTCTGTGAGTCCATTTGTCTGAGGATGATACGCCGTTGTGAACTTGTGTTTCGTAGCGCAGGAGTGCAAGATGTCTTGCACAACCTGTGAGAGAAAGGAGCGGCCGCGGTCGGTGAGCAGTTGTCGAGGTGCGCTGTGCTGAAGTATAACATCTTCAAGAAGGAAGTCTGCGACGTCAGTTGCGCAACTGGTAGGGAGAGCCCGTGTGGTATAATCCGTCGCAACTGCTATCCATTTCTTGCCATTGAGCGATAAAGGGAACGGGCCAAGAAGATCAAGTCCAACCCTGAAGAATGGTTCCGGTGGTATGTCAATGGGCTGGAGGCGGCCAGCTGGAAGGGCGGTTGGTTTTTTGCGGAGCTGACAAGATCTACACGAGGCGACGTAACGGCAAACGGAACGGTAAATACCGGGCCAGAAGAAGCGACGACGAACACGGTCGTAAGTCCGCGCAACGCCCAGATGACCCGCGGTAGGAACATCGTGCATCTGAGCGAGGACAGCCTGACGCATTTGTCTAGGAATGACCAGTAGCAGTTCAGGGCCGTCAGGGTGCATGTTATAACGGTATAAGACGCCATCTTGTAGTGCAAACATACGCAAACGGGTTGGAGTGGTCGGGCCTGTGAGTTTGGTAATGACGTCCTTGAGGTAAGGGTCACGGCGTTGCTCATCGGCGATGTTGCTAAACGTGGTAAGAGCTAGCACACAAGTTGACTCGCCGGTCTCGGGGATGTCTGGGGGGTCTACCGGATGGCGTGACAAGCAGTCAGCATCTCCGTGAAGTCTACCCGTCTTATACACCACTGTGTACGAGTATTCCTGCAGCCGTAGAGCCCACCGACCGAGCCGTCCAGCTGGATCTTTTAAGGACGAAAGCCAGCATAAAGCGTGATGATCGGTGACTACCGTGAAAGGCCGTCCATAAAGGTAAGGGCGAAATTTACTCACTGCCCAAACAAGGGCCAGGCATTCGCGTTCTGTGATGGAATAATTGCGTTCAGCCGGGGACAGAAGGCGGCTAGCGTACGCAATGACACGGTCGCATCCATGTTGTCGTTGCGCCAGAACTGCACCGATGCCGTGGCCGCTTGCGTCGGTGCGTACCTCTGTTGGAGCCGACATGTCAAAGTGGCCAAGAACTGGTGGAGAAGTGAGACACATCGTGAGCTCAGCGAATGCGCTAGATTGTTCAGGACCCCAGACAAAGGTGACGTCTTTCTTCAGAAGGTCCGTGAGAGGGCGCGCTATGTGAGCGAAATTGCGCACGAATCTGCGGAAGTAAGAGCAAAGGCCCACGAAGCTTCGAACATCGTTTGCGCAGGTGGGCACAGGGAAGTCCTTGACTGCTCGAACTTTTTCCGGATCGGGCCGAACACCCGACGAATCGACAAGGTGTCCGAGCACAGTAAGCTGGCGGCGGCCGAAGTGACATTTCTTCGAATTGAGCTGAAGCCCTGCCTTCCGGAATACTGAAAGAACTGTTGAGAGACGCTCGAGGTGTGTGGCAAACGTCGGTGAAAAGACGATCACGTCATCGAGGTAGCACAAGCAGATTGACCATTTTAAGCCGTGAAGAAGGGCGTCCATCATTCGTTCGAATGTAGCGGGAGCATTGCATAGTCCGAATGGCATGACTTTAAACTGATAGAGTCCATCGGGCGTGATGAACGCTGTCTTTTCACGATCCATTTCGTCAACTGCAATCTGCCAGTACCCGGAACGAAGGTCGATTGAAGAAAAATATTTGGCACCACTGAGACAGTCAAGGGCGTCATCTATCCGTGGCAAAGGGTACACGTCCTTCTTGGTTACGCGGTTAAGATTCCTGTAGTCAACACAGAATCGCCAGCTGTTGTCCTTCTTTTTGACCAGCACGACAGGAGAAGCCCAAGGGCTTGAAGAATGTTCGATGATGTCACGGGCAAGCATCTTGTCAACTTCCTCCTGTAATGTCTTGGCGCTCAGCAGACGTGACGCGATAGGGCCGTCGGTGGATGGGTTGAGCATCGCCGGTGTGTATTCGATGCTTGACAACAGCTGTTTGAGCCAGTGGTCGATCATTAAGATCAAAAATGTCCTGGTAAGAGATGAGCAAAGCACGAAGCGCGTCGACGTGATGGGCCGGAAGGTCAGTGGCGATCATTTTGTCATGCTATCTGTTATTGTGGAGTTTGAATCAGTGGCGGCAGGAGACACTGCAGGATCAGTTAGCACAGAAATATCGTGATCGCAAGCTGGAGCTAGTGTTGCAAGAGCGATAGCTGGGGGTAGTACTTGAGGGAATAGTCCGAAATTTACAATAGGGAGACATGCCGCATTGTCTTTCATGTTGATTACGGAGTGGGGGAACATCACACTGCGCGAGCAGAGCACGGTAGCGTTGGGTGAAACGATGTACTCTCCGTCATCAACAGGGGGATCAGAAAACACATCGATGTACGTCACGGCTAGATGCGGGAGGCGAATGTAATCCGTGGAGCGGAGCCGACTGGGCGCTGGATCTGAAGGCTCAACGGCATGCGGTAAGGCGAGCTGGATAACACCTGCGGAGCAGTCAATAAGCGCCGAATGTGCTGATAAAAAATCAAGCCCCAAGATGATGTCATGTGGGCATCGGTCCAGGACGTAAAACAAAACAGAAGTATGGTGTCCAGCAACAGTGACACGGGCGGTGCACATCCCAGTAACAGCTGGTGTCGCGCCATCGGCTACCCGGACTAGAGCGATCGGAGCAGGGGTGAGAACTTTCTTCAGTCGAGCACGGAGGTTTGAGTTCATGACCGATATGTGGGCGCCAGTGTCAATGAGTGCGATGACAGGTGTACCATCTACGTCGACGTTGATAAGGTTGTGATGTCCAGGTAGTGTGAGCAGAGGAATTTCGGGTCGGGTCGTCGTGGCAGGCTCACCTCTCGGAGCTGCGCCCGTCAGTTTTCCGAAGAGCGGCGTGAGCAGGAAGGAGAAGGAGAGCGACGGCGCATTGGTGAGCGGGGCCGGTGCGAGGATGGCGAAGGAGAGCGGTTTGGTCGAGCTGGCCATGACTGCAGAGCGTTGTCGTCTTCATTGTGGAGCGGGACGCGGGGACTACCAGCTGGACGTCGGGTATATCGATAACTTGACCAGGGCTGCCAGCTGCCAACATTTCCGCAATGACGGGAAATGTGACCCACGCGTCGACAAGAGAAGCAGATGGGCCTATCATCAGAAGTGCGCCATTCTGCGGTGTTCTGAAAACGAGGACGAACGTATGGTCCTCGGGACAGCTCAGGCGCTCGGGGTGGACGGTAGTCTGGCCTGCTAACTGGACAAAGAGTCTGGAGTCCTGCATTTGCCAGTTCCTGACGCACAACGGTCTGAATAAGCGAAACAGTTGCGCGCGAGTCATCGGAGGAACCTACTTGGAGGGGAACTGGAGAGGCCGCTTCAATCTCGCGGCGCACGATGCGCACAAGGTTGTCGGATGCTGCGGGAACTGGTGGGGAACGAAGGTCCTCGCAGGTTGATGTCGCAGCCGTGTTTGGAAGACGGGTAAAGCTCGGAGTAATGCGGCGGCTTTTTGCTTCTTCAAAGCGTCGGCATTCATTGATGACGTCTTGCACCGTGGATGAGCTCTTAAACACCAAAAGTGTAAATGCGTCATCTGCGATACCTTTGAGGATGTGCGCAACCTTTTCCGCTTCTGGCATATTGTCGTCGACTTTGCGACAGAGCGCGAGCACATCTTGAATGTACGTCACATAGGACTCTGTGCAAGTTTGAGCTCGGCACGCAAGTTCTTTCTGGGCAGCACGACGGCGTCCGATGGGCTTGCCGAAAAGGTCAACGAGCTTTTGCTTGCATACGTCCCAGCTGGTAATTTCCTGCTCGTGGTTCAAAAACCATACTTGTGCTGTTCCAGTTAGGTAAAATATGATGTTCGCCAACATTAGGGTCGGGTCCCAATAGTTGCTTGAACTCACCCGTTCGTAGAGTTGAAGCCAATCTTCAACGTCTTTGCCATCTGAGCCGGAAAACGTACCAGGGTCACGCGGCTGTGTGACGACGACGGGGCGATTGAGGACGGCTGGTCGAGGCATGGTTGGTGATCTGCCCGGAGCATCCTCGTCCGCGCCTGCGGTTGGCATTGCAGGTGAAGCCAGTGAACGTCCGCTGCGTAAATCCGTCTTGAGTCTGGGAGAACCCGCACCTTCCACCAAAATGTTACGGGGAGGAAAGACTGTAGTTAATATATATTTACAAGCTTTGTACAACGGGCAGAACGCAGGCATACAAGATGGAGCCCCGTCCGCGTGAACATCAGCGAACGTCGTCTTCCTCGGCGCTGTCTCCATCGTCTTCTATCGTAGTGCTCCGTTGCAATATATATATATATAGGCACTGGATGTTGACTTGCAATGAAGTGCCGGTGGGAGATTTCACTTGTGCATAGTTGAACCATTGGGATTCGTAACGTGCGCGTTAACTAAATTAATCCGGAACTCGGCCCGATCTACGATCTTCGCCCACTCATCATCATTCACTCCGAGGATATGCTGTAATTTTTTTTCTGTTTTCCTATCCGGACCACTGAAGTTTTGCCGACGTCGTCCGAGGTTCGTCTCGAAAACCCATGTCAGGGAAACTAATAGCAGCGATCTCTGATGTGTGTGTCGGGGGAGGTTGCACGTTGTTAAACGGTCGAAAAGCCCCCATTACCGAAAGAGGAACAGGTTGGTCCGATACACCACACGAATGAAGCATACTGCTGACCTGACTGTGCGATATGACGGGCGTGAAGTGGCGACATTAGTTCATACTGGTTCTGATTTTACTATAATCAGTGAGACGTTGGCCGATGCTCTTAAAAGAGCCAGAATACAATGGACGGGCCCTTGTCTTCGAAATGCTGGAGGGTAGCGACTGACGCCTACCGGAAAGTGTGCAGCGAGACTCATGAGAAGGTACAGTCAGTCTGCACTTGTCTTCCATGTCGTCAGTGCACACTGTTCTCGGAACATGACAGTGTTGTCGCGTGCGCGTTTCGAGATCCTCCTCGATGATCGTTGCCTCGGAGAGGAACTCTAACGCAGTCTTGTGTCAGTCCGTCCATGAGCTCCTGCTTTACCCCCTGCATGACATCGCGCAGTTTTCATCCGGGAGCTGCACCTGTGTCTGCGCCACCGTCTCTTTACCGACGACGGACGCGAAGATGTCCAAAATGCGGATCGAAAGAGGCTCCTAGCTCCAAATGTCGGCTACCGTTTCGAACAAGGTAAAGTATGTGTCGCGCAGATTGTCGTCGGAGTCCCTTTTATTGAAGAAGACGACGAGTTCGAGTTTTTCAGCCACGTTTTTGGCCATCGGAAGGCGATCTGCGTACTAATGGTTGCTCTTTAGGCTGCTCCTTTGGGTTGCTGTTTTCTGTACGTACACGCGCCACAAGAGTGGTGACCCGTGCGCAAGTGTTAAGTGGAATTCAATGCAAGCCTACAGGCATCTCCGCCGCAGAGGCTTAGCTGCCTCCACCTCGGACATCTAAAAATAGAGCGACGTGCGTACGTAGCACCTGGAGCAATCCCAAACACTGAATCAAGATTTCGTCATTTTCACGTGGCTTACTGGGACATATCTGCCAGCAACTACTCTACCAAGGAGGGACTCATAAAATGTCTCGATGACATCACCCGTAGGGGGCAGGCAGTCCTCTCACATCACAGGCATCACTACTGAGACGATTTCCAGTCCGCGTTCTTCCATACGACTGCTCGATTCGGAGTGCCCACTGAGGAATCAGAAGAGTGCCGTGGTGTGTCACTGTGGCCGTGCCGTTTAAATAAGGTACTCCAGTTCCCCATTTTTCGCATCAGACACTTTTAGCAAATCAGCAGAAAAGGAGAGTTTCAAGGAGCAGCACCGACAGCACAGCCGTCAGAGAATTCGTGTTCGCCAGTTCGATGCTGCAGTGTGGGCATCAGAACAGGCCTGGGTGGACAAACACAAGCAGCAATTATGTACCGATGATTCAACAGCTTTCCAAGCCTTTATAAATCGCGAAGTAGAACGCAATCGTCACTGGCGTGCGGATGCTGCTAAACACGACAGTGAGTTAATTCGAAACCTCGACCGCAAGCGACAACGCCGTGCCGATGGGGCGGCGTTGCTGGCAGAGCAGCGTCAACGTGGCAATGGCGGAAACGCGTTCGCCGCGGCCAACGCACGCTTTCGGCCTATGTTAAACACAACGAACTACTCATTACACTCCACCATGGCCGCGATCGTGCGATGGACAGTGTAACACATGCAAAGTAAACACTGTGGTAAATCGAAGCCAAAGGTGCGTGCAACCTCATTAAGAAAAAAAAACATCCAATCATTGACTGAGAGAGGCTTCAATACACCGTCGGGGTGAACCTACTGCTAAGCACCGGAGTCGCACATTTCAGCTTCGCTGGTGAGCCAAGTGTACGGAGTGCCTGGGTGGTGTTTTATTTCTTTCTTCTCGGATATATCGTATCACATATATATCAAGCTTGCCAAGCATCACTGGAATCCGCGTCACAGTGCGAGTACCTCCCATAAGTGAAATAAACGCGTCGCACAATGGAATCACATACACTTAGATATAGGAACTACTGAGGAAAGTAAAGTAATTTCATTTGTTTTCTATGTGTCATGCTCAATGGCTATGAACTTTATGTGCAACAAACAAAAACGAGAAGATATCACCAGGCCCGAAGCTTTTGTCTCGCCTGTCATACTGCAAGTGTTTACTTAGTCCTGCATCCACATGACGAAGCAAGTCGAGTTCTACAGCAATTTATTGTAAGATATTTATGTTTTATTCCAGCGAGGCCAAAGAAATACGAGTGGCGATGTATATGTCGACCCAATAAGCAAAACAGTCGTCATGATTTCTGTCGACAGTGATGTGAAAGTTGTAAGTATGCTTTGCGTTGATCACGTTTACCTTAATATTATGGTTTGAACGGCGCGTTACTTACTTAGTCACATATTCAAGCGTCAATACACTCTCAAGGTAGCTTTCAAAGTTGGCAGAACATTACTTCCTGCATTCATAACTCTTGCAGCTCAAATAAGTCTCGCTTACATCAATTGATGCCAACGCCGTGGGCTCGAACACCAAGTGTCATCAGTGGTACAGTGGGCTTTATGAACTCGAAAGACGCCACCCTCCCCTCAAGCACATCAACGAGCAGGCGCAGCCTAATGTAAGCAGCGTATTCTATGCACCATACAAATATGAGAGAAAATATTGCATCCGCGCTTACCGCATTAGGTGAACGCGGACCCCCTGAAATTTGTTTAAGCAGGAGAAGAATGCGAAATACATTTTGACAGAAAAGGAAAAAGGAGGCTCTTAGCCGTTGTTGGGGATGAAGTGGGAAAGGGGTCGGCAGTGTCATGCATTACTTCACCATTCGCGTTCACTGTGTTCTTTTGTACACTGATGATGTTCTGTGGGTTATGGGGCACCGGGTGTCCTTGAGGAATGGTTGGCTCGTTCTCATCTGGGTCTGCGTTGGAAGCGGGACGAGGAGGGTAGGCGGCATTCTGCGCGTCCTGGCTGTCCCGGCAGCCAGTTCCTTCAGCTACCGCGCAATCTATTTCCTTGCGATGGAGGGCAACTTTTGCAAAGTCCATCTGTTCTGGTGGCTCCTATGCGTATCGTTCAATAAAATTGTCTTCCATGATCCTCTTCTTTTTCTCCCTTGTGATCTCGCTTCGTAAGCACGGGGCAGAGGCGTCCAGAACATTGCTCTCAACGGAATCGCAAAGCAGCTCTCTCAATTCGTTCGTCCTCACAAACCCGTCACGGACTTCCCGTTTACCTCCAAGCTTTTCACACACGCCATGTCTCCTTAAAAACTCACCCCTTACGTCATCTTCCCTTACAAATCCTTACACACATGATTTTTTCCGTCCAGCTCGTCAGGCCTGTCTTGTCTGTTTGCAAGCGCTTTACACCAGGCGTCTTTTCCCTGAAACGTTGTATTGTTCGTGGATCTGTGCCTTGCATGTCTGCTCATTACACGACTCTGCAACGTTTCTCTCAGCCATAGCAGAAAACCTTTGTTCACTTGGCGCGGTGGCGTTAATTCGCGCTATGATCGCCTCCTTTCTGCGATCATATACTTCCAAAATCTCCTTAAGAGCGGCCCTCACCAGTTCCAGTTCGTCGTTTGGGCATTTCGTGTCGTTGAATCCCGCCGCTTGTCACCACACTAAATACTAAATAAAATAATAAAATAAACGGAAAACACTGTCGAGAGCCATATCTACCGATTCCACCATTTACTTTCGTCAATCTCCTCGTCTTTCGCTAGTTCTCTCTTGAGCCCATGCCCCACATGCAGTCACCTTTTTGGTAACATTGTATATATATATATATATGTAGTTCGTCTCCATCGTTGCTAAAGAGTACAATGTCGTCTGCAAATCGTAAATTGCTGAGATATTCTCCATCTATTCGAATTCCCTTGTCTTCCCAGTCTAGACGTTTAAAGATTTCCTCTAAACATGCAGTGAATAGCATCGGGGATATCGTGTCTCCCTGTCTCACACCTCTCTCGATCGGGATTTCTCTGCTTTTCTCATGTAGGAGTAGTGGGGCTGTGCAATCTTTGTATGTGTTGTTTATGATTTTCACGTATACGCCAGGCACCCCTTGTCGTCGTAGAGCTTCCAGAACTGCTTGTATTTCTATGGAGTCAAATGCTTTCTCGTAGTCGATAAACGCCATATAAAGAGGTTTGTTATATTCGGCGTACTTCTCAATTACTAGGTTGATAGCGTGGCTGTGGCCCATTGTCGAGTAACCATGCCTATAACCAGCTTGTTCTCTCGGTTGGTTAAAGTCGAGGGTTTCTCTTATCCTTGTAGAAATTACTTTTGTAAATAGCTTGTATATTACTGGGAGTAGGTTAATTGGTCTGTAATTCTTTAACTCCTTTATGTCACCTTTCTTGTGGATAAGGATTATATTAGCATTTTTCCAACTGCGCGGTACACTACATGTCTTGACACATTTCGTGAAGAGCGATGCAAGTTCTTCAAGTACAACATCACCTCCGTCTTTGATCAAGTCGGCTGTTATACCATCTTCACCGGCTGCTTTACCGCGGGCCATGCCTTTGGCAGCTTTTTTGACTTCGTCAGCGGTTATACATGGAACTTCAGTATCTTCCTCTGATTCTATTTCTTTTAAGGTTTTGTGGTCTGTCTGAGAGCTGTACAGTTCCGAGTAGACATCTTCTGCTACCTTTACTATTTCGTTAAAATTATTGATAACGTTACCTTGTTTATCTTTTAGCGCATGCATTTTGTTTTGTCCTAAGTGCAGTTTCTTTTTGACCGATTTAATGCTGGTGCCTTTTTCTACTGCTTTCTCTATTTCTCTCGTATTAATGTTTCTTATATCTCTTTGCCTGGCTTTACTGATCAACTTTGATAGTTCTGCGAAATCAATCTTATCTTTTGGCGAAGTTACTTTCATTTGTTGGCGTTTTTTAATTAAGTCCTTGGTAGATTGGGACAACTTATTTGTTCTTTGCTTTGCTGTTTTGCCCCCGAGTTCTATCGCTGTTTCAAGGATTGTTTTCGTTAGAGTTTTGTTTATTTCTTCTACATCGTCACCATTTTCGCCTAAGGCCTCGATCTTGTTGCTTAGGGCGACTTTAAATTCTTCGTTCTTCAATCTGATTACCTCTAGACTACATTTTTTTCTAGTAAATAATTTAGTTCTTGTTTTCTTTTGGTTAAGTACAATCTTTGCTCTTATTAAACTGTGATCGCTGCATTTTATCTTCCCCACTACTCCTGTGTCTTGAATTATACCTGGTTGTTCGCAAATTATAAAGTCGATTTCATTCTTTGTTTCCCCGTTAGGGCTTTTCCTCGTCCACTTCCTATTCTTGTGTTTCTTGAAAAACGTGTTCATTATTCGGGGTTGGTTTCTTTCGGCAAATTGTACGAGGATATCCCCACGGTTATTTCTACAGCCGACTCCGTAGTTGCCAATCGCCTGCTCTACGCTTTGTTTTGTCCCTACTTTGGCGTTGAAATCCCCCATGACTACTGTGTATTGTGTGCGTACTTTCGTTATTGATAATTCGATATCCTCGTAGAACTTCTCCACTTGTTCGTCGTCGTAGCTCGTTGTTGGTGCATATCCCTGGATTATTTTAAGTTTATACCGCTTATTTAGTTTTACTACGACGCATGCTACCCTTTCGTTAATGCTGTAGAATTCATCTACATTACCCGCTATATCTTTGTGAATTAGGAACCGGACGCCATATTCTCTCTTTTCGGGTAATCCTCTATAGCAGAGGACATGTCCATTGTTTAAGACTATGTAAGCTTCACCTGCTCTCCTAACTTCGCTAAGGCCAATGATGTCCCAACTAACTCCTTCTAGTTCCTCGAGTAGTTCCGCTAATCTAGCGTCGCTGGAGAGGGATCTTGCATTGAACGTTCCAATGTTTAGTTTCCAGCGGCCTGTCCGGGTCCAGTGATTATTACTGCCCTCTGCTGCTTCACAGAGCTGACCGCCGCCATGGACAGATGTTCTGCAGCTGCTGGACACGGAGGGCGAGGGTTTAATTGTAATCATCGAATTCATGATGATGCCCTAAACAAGGAAAGTATTAAAATTGGGATAAAAATGAATAGGCAAAAGACCAAAGTTACGCTCAGTAGCCTAGCTAAGGAACAGGAATTTAAAATCGACAATGAACCCTTACAATGTGTAAACGAATATGTATACCTGGGACAGTTAATATCAGGAACTCCTAACCATGAAAAGGAAATTCTCCGTAGAATCAGGATGGGCTGGAACGCATTCGGAAGGAATCACGAAATCATTACTGGAAACTTACCGCTCTCACTAAAGCGAAAAGTATTCAATCACTGCATTCTCCCAGTACTAACGTACGGTGCAGAAACGTGGAGGATAACGAAAAGACTAGAGATGAAACTAAGGAGCGCGCAACGTGCAATTGAAAAAAAATGATAGGGGTAACGCTAAGAGATAAAATACGAGCGGAATAGATCAGAGAACAGACAGGAGTAGCCGATATTATTATATCAATTAAAAGAAAGAAGTGGACCTGGGCAAGACATGTCATGAGGAGAAAAGATAACAGATGGACAGTAAGAGCGACGGAATGGATACCAAGAGAGGGAAAACGCAACAGAGGCAGGCAAAAGGTTAGATGGAGTGATGAAATTAAAATGTTTGCGGGCATGAAGTGGAACCAACTCGCTCAGGATAGGGTGGAGTGGAAATAGATGGGAGAGACCTTCGTCCTGCAGTGGACCTAAACAGGCTGATGATGATAATGATGATATATATATTGCATTAACTTGTTTCTAACAAATAAAGCGAGCCCCGCCACGGTGGTCTAGTGGTTATGGCACTCGGCTGCAGATCCGAAGGTCGCGGGATCGAATCCCGGCCGCGGCGGCTGCATTTCGATGGAGGCGAAATGTTGAGGCCCGTGTGCTGTGCGATGTCAGTGCACGTTAAAGAGCCCCAGGTGGTCGAAATTTCCGGAGACCTCCACTACGGCGTCTCTCATAATCAGAGCTGGTTTTGGGACGTTAAACCCCACAAATCAATCAACAAATAAAGCGAGCCCTTGACCCCCTTCCCTTTCGATATATATATATATATATATATATATATATATATATATATATATATATTAGCGAAATTACCATGGTTTGGTGGCTCGTTGCGACGTCCTTAACTAAGGGCACCCAACACAAGATGAGCAACAACGAGGCTTCATTGTCTTGCTAATTTTCATCATGCTTGTCGAATACGTACACGCTTGTTTTGCATAGTATTTACAGCAAGCAATTAATGCGAGGTACACCGGTGTACTGAGAGGGAGGTATGGCCCTAACAAATACAATCTCTGCACTTTACTCAGCAACTTCCATACATGTGCATGTTTATGTTTTTGTGTCGGTACTAATGACAATGAAACAAATGTAAAGCTACGATATCGGAAGACTTATGCGTCTTATCTTACTTCATCTTTTGCCCTTATGCTTGTGTTTTCTGTGTTGAGAAGCGACATTCATCTTCGTATTGGTATAGGTACTTACAATAATAAAGTAGCTGCGATTGCAAATACAATGCGACCTCCGGTAAGACTTATTCCGGCTGAAACTGGTGTTCAAAGATTCCTCCTCGTATATTTACCTAGGGGGTATGAAAAAATACAATCGCCTGCGAAGTCTGCATTGCCTTGTATAGCTCCAGGAACACAAATATGTACGAAATAATTTGCAGCAGTCGGATAACGTTGGATACGACTACAGTTTCTCCCCCATCATGTTATCGACCTCAGGTAGTTGTGTCGCCATGTTTGTCAAATTGTCAGTAATGAATAATTAACTAAACCTGGCGGGGTGAAATGACCACCGGCTGCTTCTGCAGTGCTTTTAACAGCTTCAAAAGAATGCCAGAATATTTGTGAGGAAGTGAAGTAGTTAGCTAAGTGAAAACTGAAATGGGATGTTTTCGTTAAAAGCTGCATACGTTCCATAAAATGCTTCTGCAGGAAGGTATCTCTCACCCTCACGCAGCCACTATACTGGCGGAGAAAAGTTGGCATGCTAGGACTTCTTAATAAACCGTCCTTTGTTAAATGTCTCAAATGGTAACTTGGGGCCCGTTCCTTGCAGAGGGAAAATGTAGGCCGCGTCAAGATGTGACTCGACTATTTTTAAGAAATCAGAGAAGCCGCATGTATTTTGGAATATTCATCAGCTAATTACAGTGCCGGACTTGAAACCCTGTGCAGCAGACGCACATAAAAAAGGGCGCTCAATGACGCCAGAGTGCAACTTCCTCTGAAGGCGTGAGGTATTTTGCATAAAGGCATAAAATAAGATAATATAATCGTAAAAAGGACCAATATTGTGAAATAGAGGAATGTACCGGTTGTTTGGTACATGTGTTGTGTGACATTCACTTTTTACAGCACGCTTACGAATATAAGCACTCTTTCGCATGTCTACTATCGGAGAGTACGAACTCTGAAGTATGTGTTTCCTAGTTTGACTTATACAGTGAACGACAAGGCGAAAATTGCAGTCCTCATTACTGCAGCGCGATAGAAGCAGGCACATTATGCAGAAAGATGAAGTGCTGGTGGGAGCGAGTAGACTTGCGTTTTTTTTGAAAAGACACTGTTTTGACGCGCCTTCATGACACCTACCTGAATGTTTGGTCTAGAAGGCCGTGTTCTCATGTAATAGATAGAACGCACGTTCGGCGCGCTTTCTTCGCTAATTGATATCTCCACTGAAGTACGATGAATAATATATGAAATATCCTGTAACACAGCAGATTTTAAAAAAGGCGTTCGATAAGTTGTCGCCCAACCTGATGTTCATATCATGAACTTATTTGAAGTTGATAACATGTAAATTAACATAGTCTGGTCGTTGGCGATGTCGCTGTAAACTTAGCTGGTGCGAAGTATTTCCGCCTCGGTGTGCAGTTAGTTGGCGGAAAGGCCAGCTGCCTCGCTGTCATAGCGTTTTCATAAAGCATATGCAGTGTCAAACAAACACCTTAACCATACACATATTTAACTTCAATACAATATTGCATGCAGATTCCAAGTTCATATTAGAATGCCTTTTTGAGAACTAGTTTTAGTATTATAAACGGTTTCAAGCAAATCACATCAAGGCATAAAAACCAATCAAGATGTCTACTAAAATCTTCTCAACTCCAACTTATAGGGAGTTGTGGGCGCTTATGAAAGTATTATTTATTCACTATGCATTAGCTAACCATTATAATTCTGGGCACTATAGCCGTGCGGCGTTCACACCCACACTGCGCATGCGCATTCTCCTCCCCCTCCTCTCCTTGTCTCGTCTGCTCTCCTCTCGTCATTCCTCCTCTCCTCTCCGAACGGCGCGCGTTGAATATGGAAACGCTCTTTCTTCGGTGAATGCTTTACCAGGTCGCAATAAACGATAACACAACCTCACCCGCGAGAGAGAGAGAGAGAGTAAACATGTATTTAAAACGCAATGAGGGATCTTCCTCGTAGGGTGGAGCCCTTAGTTCAGGGCCTCATTGGCTCGCGCCACTGCACGTGCCCGCTGGATGAGTCGATGCTGCTCCTGCGGCTGAGCTGATCAGCGCAGTCTCCCAGGAGGAATGTGATAGTGAACGGATAGGGGAACAGCGCGGTGGACATCGACATTCCCATGTGCAGTGATATACTGTGGGCTTCGCTCCACAGTAGGGAGAGTATGAGGTATATTGTGTGGGATAAAAGAGGTGTAGTGTGAAAAGACATGGGAAGGAACTAGTCCGTAGCTGCCGTCACGCGACAGCTTCCTCCCGGATAAGGGAATGGTGTGGTGGAGAAGTAACGTCTGGCTTTGTCTGTAGTGTGCTAGATTGTCGACCTAGCCCAATGGCTCTGTTAGTGTGTCGTCTGGATTGGACAGCTCTTCCGTAGGCGTCCGGTTTGCGAGCTCTCGGCTTACCCCATTAGCGCTTTCAATGCCATGGAGAGAGGCGTGCCCATGTGTCCAAACGATACGCACCCCCCTTTGCAGTAATGACGGGTGTAAAGATGGCAGAATACGGTGTGTGTACGGTGTCACCATTCCTTGTGCTATGTTCCTGGAGGCAGTGTGCGAGTCCGTGACCACTGTGATAGGTTCGTCCCGTACTGGTAGGAGAGAAGCATGTACAATACCCAGGGAGATAGCTGCTTCTTCCGCCGTGGCACTGTCGTTAGTGTTAAGCGTGCCCGAAATGCTTAGAGTGTCGGTATTGTCTACTACGACAAGACATCTGGCCTGTCATTGTGGACCGCCGTATCAGATGTACCATCGCCTAGAACATTCATTAAAGCCTGAATCTTTGCACGTCTCCGGATTTATTACGGTCAGGACGCATATTTTGTGGAATAGGGGCCACCAGAATTTTCCTTCGAATCTCGAGTCCAAGGTTCTTGTGTTCTTGTGGTGCTTTGTTCGGCGGAGTCTACCCCGACCGGCAGAGAATATGACGACCCAGTCTTGTCCGTTGGAGGTGTTGAATTTGACTGTTCAGGTGGCCTTCCGCCAGTTCTCGAATGGTGTTGTGCACCCCAAGTCGCAGAAGTATCCGCGTTGACGCGTATTGTGGTAGTCGCAGAGCCGCCTTTAGTGCCGTGTGAAGGAGAGCGTCCATCCGAGAGAGACAACACTGACACAGGCCGCGTCTGCTAGCGTCAAACCGATGCAAACGCGGTCTGCACCGCCCGAGCTCCCTCGCATCGCCTCATCGTCCCCTTTAGAGGGAGGTTGTGTATATTTTTTACGAAAAAACTGGACAAACGTCAGCGCGAAACAAAAGCTTGGTTCCGGGGTTACTTGAAATGATTTACAAATGTGTGATTAAGATGTTCGTGGAACGAGCAGTAACCAAATAGTTGACCAGTCAGAAACAAGTTATTCACTTATATATACTGATGCAAAGAGCACTATAAGAACGCGCACCTGCCACTAATAGAGCAGTGGTACGATTACATTAGCACTCTTCTTATTTTTCATCTCGGAGCGACTTAACTGGCACACCCTTTGTAAATGGTGATTTTAAAGGACATAAGGTAAGTTACGTCAAAAATGATTGACTTCCTCATTGATAAGATTCAACTTTTCTTTAACAGAAGGGGATCGTACAGAATGAGTTTATCATCGACCTTGCTGAAGATAGACCATCAGAAGGACGTCTGCTTCCTCACATGCTTACTCCCTTTAGACGACACCCCTTCGACGAAGTGGACATGACGCACGTTGGTGGGTAAACCGCCCGCAATTTACCCAATATTCTCTCTGCAGTGGCAATTTTTATGAAGCCTGTGGCTTCCTCAATCGTTTTTTCAGTATTGCCCCTAATTTAAACACTGTGCTCCCTATTTCATCGCTTAAGTAATCGTCACTTGTGTAAGATGTTCCGTATAACATTTGATCCCACGACACACATTCACCTAGTTACTGACCAATGTATTGCCGCAACGCAACGGTCTAAAACTCTAGAGTGCGTGTAGCGACAAGTGAAGCTCGTGAAATCGCTGCGTTCCTATTTGCTCTACATGTTATAACAGCTCCAGAAGCAGCAGGAATATTGTGGTGTTTAGTTTTAACTTTCACGTCAAAGAACTCAGAGTGGCTGGCAGAAACAAACACTCAGTACCTCACTCAGGGGTGCCTAATGATCATTTTTGACTTGAGCAATTTAAGCGATAACAAGTGTTTCGTCGCTAGCACTCAGCGCTTTATGATCTACGCTTGGCGCCTCTTATTTACCTCTGGGTTGGGAATTTAATAGAAATAGAAAAATGGACGCACATTATAAAAAACACCAATTTTGGGTCTTATCAGGCAGATGCTATTTCACAATAAATGCATTGCACAAAAGTGTCATTTACCATTCCGAGCAGGTCACGAGAGTTATATTAATATGTATAGAGGTGTGCACAACTTTTAATATGCTGGCATTGTCCATGGTGTCGTGGGTACAAGGGACAGGAAATTTATAGGAATATAAGGAAGTAAGAGCACCATTGGTATGTTCGCATGGGCTAGGGCTATGCACCCATAAAAATAATCAAACAATAAATAAGCAAAAAATAAATAAATAACCTGTTCATTATACGTGAAATTGTCAACGTGACATTGACATTGGCCTTTTATGGCTGAAATTTTTCACAGGCGTTATCATTAGAATGCCTTGCATTATCGCGGGAGGGACATTTGCCTAGTCACAAAAGCATGATATTTAAACAGAAATGAATTTCACTGATGATATTGTGACGGAAACGCAAGTGTGATGAAATGATTATTTACAGTGTTGGCGGAACAGACAAAATGGCTGAACACACCCACACGCGCGCAAGCATTTAAAGAACACTCGTCGTAGTTCTCACTTCGTAGGGCTCCCTGTAATGCTTCGTAACACCACTCTCCCGCGGCGGAAGCGAGGACAACGGCGCTTGCGAGGACAACGAGAAACTAGCAGAGCAGTACGGCTTGAGTCGGGAAACGAACAATGTCGGTCTGCTGCGAGGAGGTCGAGGAGGCAGGGGCGAGTGGCGCTATCTCGTAGTTGACGTCACTAAGCTGGCACAAAGCTTTGTAGGGCCCGGAATAACGGGACAGCAGCTTTTCGGACAACCCGACGTGGCGGCGTGGTGACAAGAGGAGAACGAGAGAGCCTGGCGTGAACTGCACACTCCTATGCTGGCTGTCGTAACTAACTTTTTGCTGTTTTTGTGACGAGGAAAGGCGATCTTGGGCAAGTTGACGAGCGGCACGGGCTTGAGTAATGGCTCCGCTGGCGTACTCAGTCAACAAAGGTGCAGCTGAAGGAGGGAGTGTGTCAAATGGTAACTTTGGGTGCCTGCCAAATAGTAAGTAAAACGGTGAAAAACCAGCGGTATTATGTCGGGACGAATTGTACGCAAAGGTAATGAATGGGAGTCCTTTGTCCCAGTCGCGGTGGTCAGGTGAAACGCACATTGATAGCATCTGAGTGAGCGTTCGGTTGAGGCGCTCGGTTAATCCGTTCATCTTCGGATGATAAGCGGTGGCAAGCTGGTGTTCAGTGGAGCACGCACGGAGGATCTCATCGACGACACGTGAAAGAAAATATCTCCCGCGATCGGTAAGTAGCTGCCGAGGAGCGCCATGCTGAAGAATGATGTCATACAAGAGAAAGTCGGCGACATCAGTGGAAGAACTTGTTGGCAACGCTCGGGTGATGGCAAAGCGGGTGGCATAATCTGTTGCGACGGCAACCCATTTGTTTCTTGAAATGGACGTAGGAAATGGGCCTAGCAGGTCCAGGCCAACACGCGAGAGCGGTTCTAGAGGTATGTCGATAGGATGTAGGAGGCCGGACGGAAGGGCAGAGGGACTCTTGCGGCGTTGGCAATGGTCACAAGCAGCTACATAACGTACCACAGAGCGATACATGCCAGGCCAGAAAAAACGACGCCGCACGCGGTCGTACTTGTGGGAGATACCTAGGTGGCCAGCTGTGTGTACGTCGTGAAGTTGGTGAAGAACACTGGATTGTAGATGTTGAGGTAAGACAAGCAGAAGTTCCGGGCCATTGGGGCTGAAGCTACGTCGATACAGGATGTTGTCGTGTAATTCGAGCAGGCGAAGACAAGGGTCTGGTGCTGAAGACGTTAGACTGTCGATGACGGATTATAACGAGGCGTCTCGTTGCTCTTCACTGCGGATGTCGCCCAAAGCGGGAATGGAGAGTACCCAGGTGTCTTAGTCAGGGTCAACGACGTCGGGAGCATCAACTGGGTGATATGATAATCAGTCCGCATCTCGGTGCAGGCGTCCGGACTTGTGATGCAAGTAAACGAGTATTCCAGGAGTCGAAGTGCCCATGGAGCGAGACGGCCAGACGGGTTCTTGAGTGACGAGAGCCAGCAAAGGGCGTGGTGGTCGGTAACGGCGGAAAATGTGCGACCATACAAGTAAGGTCTAAATTTGGTCACTGCCCACACCAAATCCAGGTATTCATGCTCAGTAATTGAGAACTTCTGTTCCGAGGTCGAAAGAAGATGGCTGACATAGGCAATTACTTTGTCCTTACCGTGCTGTTTTTGGCCAAGGACAGCGCCTATTCCATGGCCACTGGCATCAGTTCGAAGTTCGGTGGGCGACGATGGATCGAAATGGGCCAGTATTGGTGGCGTAGTGAGCAAATGAATGAGGGCAGAAAAAGGGTCTGCCTGCTCTGTGCCCCATACGAAGAGAACGTCCTTTTTTAAAAGATCAGTAAGCGTTTGGGCTATGTCCGCGAAGTTTCGAACAAAGCGACGGAAGTATGAACATAGCCCCACGAAACTTCGGACATCCTCGTTTGAGCATGGCACAGGAAATTCCCTCACAGCCCGCACATAATCGGGATCCGGTTGAACACTCGCAGGACTCACAAGGTGTCCAAATATAGTGAGCTGGCACCGTCCGAAACGACACTTGGCGGAGTTGAGCTGGAGACCGGCTCTGCGAAAGACATCAAGAACGGCCGACAGACATCAGAGGTGGCTGTCAAACGTAGGTGAGTAGACGATGACATCGTCTAGATAAGACAAGCAGATGGACCACTTATATCCTCGAAGCAAGGAGTCCATCATGCACTCGAAAGTTGCTGGGGCGTTACAAAGTCCAAACGGCATGACCTTGAACTGGTAAAGACCATCGGGCGTGACGAATGCAGTTTTCTCGCGGTCCATGGGGTCGACTGAGATTTGCCAGTAGCCGGACCGAAGGTCGATGGATGAAAAGTATTGGGCTCCGTGAAGGAAATGGAGGGCGTCTTCGATCCGAGGTAACGGATAGACGTCTTTATGGGTCACTTTGTTTAAACTGCGATAATCGACGCAGAAGCGCCATGTGCCATGCTTCTTTTTCACAGGGACAACCGGGGAGGAGCACGGACTACATGAATGCTCTACGACGTCTTTAGCAAGCATTTTATTGACTTCACCATAGATGATTTGACGTTCTTCTTGAGAGACGCGGTAAGGACGTCGGCGTACAGGATGTGCATAACCAGTGTGGATGCAGTGAGCTACAACAGATGTTTGGCCTAGGGAGCGCCCATCGAAGTCAAAGATATCACGATAGGACACAAGCACGCGATAGAGATCAGTAGCTTGCGTTAGGGTGAGATAAGGAGCGATCATTTTGGAAATACCGTCGACTGGCGAAGGAGCGACGGGGTTGTCATCCGGGGAACGTAACATAACATAAGCGCCCAAAATCGCAACCTCGCAATTCTCCAGTGCAAAGATGGTGGCCAACGCTATGCCTTGCGGAATAACTTGAGTCAGAAGACTCACGTTGACTATGGGAACAATCGCTCGATTGTTAGTCACGGAAACAATGGTGTGCATAATGGCGACGTCGCGGTCCAACAGTTACGTCCACAATAGGCGACAAGAGGTAGTCACCATCCGTCAGATTGCGTGAGGAAGTCAAACTGACGTATTTAACGGCTTGAGGCGGCAAACGGACGTAATGGCGAGAGCACAAACGCGGAGGTAGATCAGAAGGTCAGAAAGGTCAGAAAGCTGTGGCAACTCAAGTTGAAGAGCGCCGGTTGAACAATCAGTGAGCGCAGAGTGAGCAGACAGAAAATCCAAGCCTAGGATCGGATCATGGGGGCACTGCTCTATGACGGCAAATTCTACGGAAGTAGGACGACCAGCAATACAAACGCAGGCAGTAAACATCCCAAGAACGGCAGGAGTACCTCCATCAGCAACGAGGAGTGTGCGGGAAGAGGCAGGCGTGAGAACTTTATGCAAGCGGCGGCGAAGGTTGGCATTCATTACGGAAATTTGCGCTCCAGTATCTATAAGGGCAGAAACACTCACACCATCCACAACAACTTCTAACAAGCTTCGGCTAGTCGGCAACGTGAAGAGAGGATTTGTGCAGGAAGTCGTCAATGCAGCGTCACCTCCCGGCGCTGCACTGTTTAGTTTTCCGGATAAGCGGTAGCGAGGTTAAACGGGGACGACAGTCGGCGACCCTGCGGCGATCGAGACGACTGGCGACGGCCTGGGGGCGAGCGCGACCGGTGACCACGTGGCGATGATGAGCGGCTATTTAGGCTTCTGTAGAAATCGGTATTAGACGACTGGGCAGGAGGCGGAGAGCGGTAGCCATCCTATCGGTAGTAAGGAGCGTACGACGCCCGAGGCAGCGAGGATCAGCGGGTGTTGCAATAACGGGCTACATGGCCGGTACGACGACAACGGAAGCAAATTGGTCGGTTGTCAGTGGTTCGCCACACGGCAAGGTCGCGATACTGTTTAGGAAACCGCTGCTCGTAATAGGACGACTGCTGGCGCCACAATGTCGGCTGTGGACTGGCTGCGCGCACACAGAATGGATGCCTACATTGGCCAGTTCCTGCCGGACAATGGCTTGAACAATCGGAGGGGTGATAGCCGTCGAATTGCCAGAACCGGCATGAGTTGGAGCAGGGGCCATCGCTTCAAGTTCACGCCGCACAATCTGAGTCACCTGGTCCAACGAAACTGAAGCTTGCGGTTGTGTCGTAGTGCATTCTTCGCAGGAGGAAGTTGCAGCCGTATTGGGAAGCCTGGCGAACATTGTGTTAATGCGCCGACTTTTAGCCTGCTCAAAGCATCGACACTCTTTGATGACGGCGTCCACGGTCGAGTAGTTCTTACACATTAAAAGGTTAAAGGCGTCGTCTGCAATCCCCTTAAGAATGTGGCCAACTTTGGCGGTCTCTGGCATCACGGTGTCGGCCTTACGACACAGTGCTAACACGTCTTCTATGTACGAGATGTAAAACTCCGTAGACGTTTGCGCACGAGACGCGAGAGCTTTCATCGCTGCTAACCTACGCCCGACGGGCTTCCCGAACAAGTCTAGCATCTTTTCTTTGCAGATGTCCGAGCTTCCGAGTTCGGCTTCTCAAACCACACTTTCGCATTTCATTTGAGGTAAAAGATCAGATTGGCCAGCATGAGAGTAGGGCCCCATCGGTTGAGCCTACTCACGCCTTCGTAATCTGCCGCCCAGTCTTCGACGTCCACTTCATCAGAACCACCAGAACCGCAAAACGTGCCAGGATCGCGATCATGCGTAAGTACGAGCGTTGAAGCCGCGGGGGGTGATTCAGGTGCTGTTTATTCCGTCATGGTAGAGGGACCCTCCAAACGACAACCGCTGCGAAGTTCCGTTGCGAAGCGTGTCGTACCGAGCACCTTCCACCAAATGTGACGGAGACGCAAGTATGATTAAATGATTATTTAAAGTGTTGGCGGAACAGACAAAATGGCTGAAGGCACCCACATGCGCGCAAGCGTTTTAAGAACACTCGTCGTCGTTCTCACTTAGTACGGCTCACTGTAATGCTTCGTAACAATATTTAGCTCACATATATTTGAGCTATAAGGACAGCAAGTGTGGCACAGGATGAATAAACGGGTAAAGGCGCACGAATTGAAGAAGCTGGAATATAGCCTTGCGTGGGTTCAGCACAGCATCACTTCCTTGTTGAGAGTTGCTTCGTTACATTTGGTGGTAAGTGATGGGGTCGGAGGTAAGCGAGTAGGCGAAGCAATTCAAGGATGACAGAACGAGCACACTAAAAGAGACCTCGGCGGAGTCTGATCGAAGGTTACTAGCGGTAGTAGAACCGAGGCTTCTAAACTTGATGAAAGGACCTCATTCTGCATTCTCCAGTTTTGTTCAGTATCACAATGTTGGGAAAATGCAGGACATCGACAGTGCTTGAGCGAGTGCGGCGAGCATGAAACTCTATCTGTGGAGAAGGGACACATGCAAGGAAATTTCTCGCCCTCTCATTTAGCTCTTTGCATGCACTTATTGCACCATGCACTTAGAATTTCGAAGTTATCCCCAACAAGACAAAGGTGTGCAGCAAACTCCGTACGGGCAAAGGATGAACGGCCAAGCTGTGTTTACGATAGCATTTGGTGACTTGCCTGATTTCACAATGAACTGGGCTAATATAGAGTGAAACGGCCCCGGGCATTATGTGCAAAGTGAGTTAGAGGAGAAAGGCCCGTAAAAACCTAAGGAAGTAAAAGAAGCGCGTCTCCGAAGGATGCAAGCACACCCAAATTCGAGTATTCCTCGCCAGCTGCATACAGACTATGAGCACTTTTCCGACAGGCACTAACTGGTTCAATGGCACAGTTAACTTTTATGCCACCAAAGAGGATCGACTGAGAACTGCGCTGTTCATGACAGAGTTAGCGCAGCTATTTATTTTTCGTGAGGAGGAACTTTATAGCGAACGTAGCTGCGGAATATCGTCGGCAACGTGTTCACCCTTCGTCCCCACAGACACCCACCGATCACTTATAGTTGTAAAATAATTTTGAAAAGGAGTTCATGTGGAACACAATGGTTGACGCAAGAAATGAGCATGTACACTGAGAGCGCGCTGCAGTAATACGCGTGGTTATGAAATCGGCTAGCCCCTGGTGCAGCCATGCATTCTCTAAAAAAGCAAACATACAGGACATCGCAAGACGCACCCGTAATTTCTTTAGCAACGATGTTCTTCGACGAAACAATGGGGGCTGAAATACTAAAGAAAACCCTTCAAACGCGTGCCCAGATCTCTTTCTCTGTTCAGTTTTTTTCTCCTTACCGCTAACGCCTTTCCATCAGCCACCCATTCCCTCACCCCGCTCCTTCTGGGACAGCGCTATGCGGCAAAAAATGCTGTGAGAAGGCTTAAAGCAGCAAAATGAAAAATGTGGTGGGTCTTTACGCCTCCAAACGTTTGTAACGCGCACAGGAAACTTAGAACAGGCGGCCATCTAGCTAATCCGCTTTCATCTAAACTCAACGTCCTCGCAAGGGCCGAACTCGCCCCCTTTGCCTCAGCCGCCAATTACCGCAATGACTGTGTTACCAGTAAGGTAAAAAAAGAGAGTACACTACATTGGTCAAGATGCAAAAGCATCTTGACCAAGCATATGAAAGACAAAGGTGCTCACCAAACCCTGGATGATTTCACCTCTTCCCAAGGGCAACCAATGTTCCGACCCCTCCCAGTGAACTACTCCTAAGGCGTCGCAGGTCATGTATCGCCTTTATGAAAACGCCGTGTAACTCCGCGATATTTCAGCTGGAGCACCTTCTTTTCGCCAAAACGGCACCCTTTGGCCAGCTCACTGAACGTTTAAACACGGTTAATGGTAGAGACGTCTTTGGAAGCGCTCCCTGGCATCTGACGCTCCCTGGCGTCCCCGTGCTCCCCGTTCGCCAAATCATCGCGCCACGTCTCCTCCGCACGGCAAAGCTACCTAGAACAGCCGATGAACGGGAAGACACCGGAGGTATGGTACTAACGGAAACACCACCTTTAATTTTGTTCAACGCAGTGTCCGCGTTCTTGTGGATAATGTTGCGGTGATGGCTTTTGTAGACACGGGAGCCACAGTGTCGCTTTTTAAGACGAGTTCGGAAAACAGTTGTGGTGAGATGGGACGAAGCTTTGTCATTATATGAAGTGAGTGGCGAGCCTTACCACTCATTGGTGTTTGTAGGAATACTTTGGTAGCTCATGCTGACACGACGACATTTCCAATTATTCCTCAGTCGTCCAATCGCACTCTTCTGGTCCAAGACACCTTGTGGGAGTGCAGTCCTACTGCTCATTATCGTAAAGGAGATTCTGGGCTTCTTGTAGGAGCGTGGTGCTACATTTGATTTTCGAACAAGGGAAGCATTTCTAAGTGGTTGGAAAGGATGCATGTATGATTTGGAGGGCTCAGCCATACCTGCATAATGTACTCCTTGTGTTTATGTTGTTTGTTGCGGGGTCGATTTCCACAGAAGCCTCCATAGAAACTATACATGATGCCACGGGGATACGAGCACTCAAAATGTGTAGCAAATTATGCTTACAAAATATATACAGAAGGAGATAGGGGGCAGACTAGATACTAAAACATGACCACGAGCGCTGCTCTAATCGTCGTCTTCATCGTCTATTCATCTCTCCTGTGCAAAAAGCGTGCCTCAATACGCTGCAACGTGAACGTTAACGTCGAGAGCGCCATCTCGGTGCTTAAGGAAGGAGTAGGATCGTGTCCTACAACGTAAAGCTTAACTCAGGAGATGTGCATATCAGTGGAGGGCAGAGCAGATGGTTGTCTGTCCACCGGAACGATCCAGTACGCTACGCCTGTGATAATAAGAATCATAGTGTCCTTTGTTTTCCATGAAGAAGACGAGGGAGGATGTGAGAAAGAACTGATAAGCACCTTGACCAGTTTCGGCCACCCTAACATATACTTTGGCGAGTATACAGCAAGATGTATTGCACATAATAGAAAGTAAAGAGTTGTTTTTACAGCGATGAAATGAACCGCCTTATCAACTCAAATGGACCCAACACATACCTGATCTCGAAGGCCAGATCAACGGTACGATAAATGTCCTCCGGCGCATCGCGCCCCTAATCCGACAAAAGATTGCATACTCTGCGCCAGTTCTGCAAGGCATTTCCCAGACTTCCCTACACCGCCTTCAGCTGCTACAAGCACGTAGTCTGCGCGTGTGTCTGGGTGTTCCGAAAGCGACATCAAGCTCCCTGACATTAGCAGAGGCACGAGAACCTCCTTTCAGTGTGATTCGGAATGTGGAAACATGTCGCCACTTGTTTCGTTTCATTAAGCAGCACACTTCACATCCACTGATTTCACGTATTGGAAGTCGTGCTAGAACGCAGATACACTGTGTGTACCAACAGCAAATTCCGCGGCTTCCTCTTTCAACACATTGGCAATCAGATTTAAACTACCCACCTTGGCTTCTGGAGATACCACCTATCGAAACATCAATTGAAGGCCTTCGCAGTAAGCACGATGTACCACCCTTTGCAGTGTTGCAGTTGGCCTCGCACCATCTTTTTGAAAGGTACATCGACTACGTCCATGTGTACACGGATGGTTCGGTCACCAAAGAGACATCAACATCAGCATTTGTCGTACCCGAGTTGCATGAAGAATACGCATGTCGACTAGGTCATCCATCGTCTTCAACAACATTGGAGCTGGTGGCCATTTTATTAGCAGTGAGCTTTATAAAATTATCAACGCCGCCTCGAAAGTGGGTAGTCCTTAGTGATTCATTGGCGGCTCTCAAATATATTGAAAGTGCTACTCCAAAACATATAGATATACGTGTCTTATACGCTATTCTGAAAGAACTTGCACAAGCTACGGAACAACAACATCATATTGTCTTCCAAAGGGTCCCAGGTCATTGCGGAATTAAAGGAAATGACCTGGCTGATGCGTTGGCGAAAGCTGCTCATGATTCCTCAGAAATTCGCCTCATTCCCATATCTCAATCCGATATACGCCGCATCTTACGAGGACAAAAACGGGAATTGTGCTTACTCAATTGGTTCACAGAGAAAACAAAAGAATCCATTTTGTATGCAGTCGTCCCTAATCTAGAGTATCAACTAGACCATCAGCTCCCGCGATGCATCGACACCCTCATTCATCGTCTCCGGCTTGGCACTGCCTACTCAAAACATTTTTTATTCAAAATTCAACGTGCTTCATCTTCAACATGTGCATGCGGCCACGACGGCGAAGATATTCATCACCTGTTGATTGACTGTCCCAAATACACCACGCAGAGACAGCGACTCGAACATGAGCTACGTTTGTTAGATTCAGCGCGCACTTTTTCGCTTCAGAAAATATTAGGACCATGGCCACCAAGGATACACGACAAGGCCTTAAAAGCCCTTCAAAGCTTCTTTAAAGAGACGGAAATCGGGAACAATTACTGACTGGACCGTTCTTACAGTGTTGTGTGTGAGATGCGAGCGGACTCCTTTGGGACTAGTTTATTATTATATTTTCTTTTTTATTTGTTCTTATTATCTAAGCGAAAAGGGGTAGCCGTCACCAAAAATGGCTACAACAACTCCTTAATTTATTTTTACATCAATAAAATAAAGCAGAAAGAAAAACAAGCAACATTAGATGCAACAATTAAACTCACAATCGTTCGAAATAATAACACAGAAGCAGACCGTCTTACTGAAAAGAGAACATAACACTCGTAACTACGGAATCAAGCGTTAAATTACCACAGGCGAAAACGAAATAATATGCATGGAGTTTTAAAAAGACAGTGCAATTACGACTGAGGGACATCACACATGGTGTGAAAGCCTGCATGAAAATATGATTGGAGGTTAATATTTCATGTTTGTAAAACAAAAGAAAAATTTAGGGATTTGTGAGGAAAATACGCAGTTCATTTCTGTTGTTGTTTTGTTGTTTTGTGGGGTTTTACGTCCCAAAACCAGTTCTGATTATGAGAGACGCCGTAGTGGAGGGCTCCGGAAATTTCGACCACTTGGGGTTCTTTAACGTGCACTGACATCGCACAGCACACGGGCCTCACCATTCCGCCTCCATCGAAATGCAGCCGCCGCGGCCGGGATTCGATCCCGCGACCCTCGGATCAGCAGCCGAGTACCTTAGCCACTAGACCACCGTGGCGGGGCAGTTCTTTTCTAGACGCCTATTCTGGCGTAATGCTTTGCTGCTAATATACAGGGTGTTTTTTTAGCTGCAACACATTTTTTTAAATTAGAAAAACATAAATCACGCGAATGTCTTGTGTACCAGTCGAGTGTACGCGTTGGCGGCCTCTAGATACAGAAGGATTTCCGCACTTGTGCGCATAATTAGAGAAATTACGCTGAGTGACTTTTTAGTTATCAGTAATTGGTGGCTACAGCAAGTGAGTACTTTGGAGCCCGTCCTCGACACTACCTATCCCAACGATCAAATTTTGAATAGCGGAGGACATGTCGGAGCTACGCGAACAATTACTTCCCCTCGATAGGCTCCTTGAAACCGAAACTCGCGGGAAAAAAAAAAACGTCTGGAACGTCGATGGCGCCGCCTCCCCGGATTTCGTCACTCGCCCGCAGCGCCCAACGCAGCAGATAACAAGGAGATAACGCAAGCTGCTTGCGCGGCCGGAGCGGGCGGAACGGTGGTGACCACGGGCGAGTGGCGTGTGACGAAAGCCGTGGGGGCGGTGAAATCGACGTCACAGACGCTCTTTTTCCCGCCAGTTTCGGTTTCAAGGAGCCTGCCACGGGGATCTAATTGTTCGCGTAGCTCCGACATGCACTCCGCTATTCAAAATTTCACCGTTGGGATAAGTAGTGACGAGTACGGGCTCCAAAGTACTCATTTGCTGTACCCACCAATTACTGATAATTAAAAGTTAATTCGCGTAATTTCACTGAATTATGCGCGCGAGTGCGGGAATTGTTCTGTATCTAGAGGCCGCCAATCGTTATACTCGAATGGCACCCGAGATATTTCCGCGATTTATGTTTTTCTCATTTAAAAAATGCGTTGCAACTAAAAAAATTGGCAGCGTATCTCCGTGCTTCGCTGCAAATGTCGTCGAAAGACGATAGTCTTGTACCGGCCGTACTACATGAGTCCCGGTTCATCTGCGGTTCGGCACGAGCTTCGGGCGTTTCCTGGGCACGCTTGAGACGACGGGCATCGGCACGCCGGCGCATCTCCGCTGCAATCTGCTCGTCGATCTTTTCCCTGCGTTGTCTGGGCATGTCATGTAGGGTGTGTGCTATGTCAACAAACGGCCATTTATGTTTTGCCTTGCCTCAGACAGCGCCCCGTCTATGTTGAATCGGCCGCATGTGGCTGGCATTGATGGAATGGAGGCATCTCCAGCGCTGCGTGAGATATTTACGCCACCTGGCCATGATATCGGGAAACATAAGAAGCTTGCGTAGTACGCAGAGCTACTGGTAGGTGGCACCACCGTGTCGTTTTACCGAAGCGTAGGAAGCGTCCGCTCCTAACAAGCACCAGGGTCCTTAAAATTACGCATCTATGTATTTTCTACTAAAGGAACTCACATCTAATGCTTACGTATTGATGTTGCGCCTCAGATATGCCTAATATTTGCTTTGTGGTCGACTGTGTTCAGAAGTATGAACGTAGCTACCAGTTCAAGATGAGTGGTCGTTGAGGAAGGGGTTAACCTTTCGCAGCAGGACAGACACACACACACAGACAGACAGACAGACAGACAGACAGACCAAAATTTCTGCGTTGAAGTATCCCAAGAAAGACTATCGTCTTTAAAAAACACCCTGTATTTGATAACTCCGGTAGTATGTGTCTTCACTACAGAATTTTATTGTTTCGAGCCAAGTAATCCACAAATGAATATTTCAGTTATATTTCTCTAACACGCGTATATCTGGTTTGTGTAACTCGGGGAACGTTCAAGCACTTATACAAGGAAAAGCCAATAGGGCACAAATTAAGCACACCCTATGAGATGGTAATTCATAATAAACAGCTTAGTAGATTGAATAATATGAAAAAAACCTCCGCAGCGCGTACTTTCTTTACAATTTTCCTAGGAGTTGTCTAAAGGTAAAGCTATATTTTTACTTCAACAGAAACAAGCGATGAACCCACAGCTGCTAGTGTCAGCGCTCTTGAAGAAAGGAAGCTCACATCAGGTAAGGACTGTCACAAGGAACCCTTCCAACGATCCGTGCATCTGCGAGCTCCCAAAGTCTTGAAATATGTTCTTCACAATTTCCCACGCGAAAGCTAGTGTCATTTATGAGACAGCGCGTAATGCAAGGACCGTCAGAACAAGCGAAAGTTGAAAAAAAATGAGGTAGTTTTAGTAAAGGGTACATATGCAAATGTTGTAAGTCATCAAACATCATGAGCAGAAGGCTGTTACGCTGCGCAAATGTGGCTGCACTAGACTATTCGGCATGACCGGTGATGATCTGCGGCCGGAAATTACGAATTTGTTGCCGTGCTAGAGCAAGGGTAAAAGAGTTATCCACTTGGGCTTTGCTCAAAGGTATAATACACATATAAAGGGACTTCACTTAAAAAGTTTCCTTACTGTCATTTGTTCATGATGTTGAAGGACGCAAATACAGAGAATTCAATGCGAATTTCCCTAGTGGACAATGCGGCGCCTAGGATTGCAAAGAAATCGCGCCGTACATTGACTGGACGTATGATTGGGAGTGTTAGTACAGCTAAATGGCGAAAAACAGCGAGCTGTGGGGTGCCACGAATACACTGCGGAGAACACTTCCTCTCTGGATTTTCTGTGGTCGCATCCCAGAGAGTGCGGTATTTTACGCCACGCACTACACAGAGATAACGGAGTGCCAACTCGTGCGTCATTGATTAAATTGTTAATAGCGAAATGCATGGGATTTTATACATCCGCCGCAGTATATTATTGACATTTGTGTAGACATCTCTCCCGCTATTGCAGTCGGTGAATTAGTGTTGGAGAAGAGAAGCTGATACGTCTCGTCCGTGCTCCTTTTTCCAATGGCGGCGCAACGCGTGCTTCTCCTGCACGCGCACGACGCAGACGCATTGACTCTCAGCATTGGAAGAGGCATTTAAAAAGGAGACGGAGGTATGTTGAGAGCTCTTGTGCAAGCGCAGTGTTACGCTTACCTCAGGGCACACCTTTGCTCCTAATAAACAAGTTCTTATGTAGTCTACTATCGCTACAGCATGAGCTGTTCCCGCCTATTCGTGCAAAGAAGTCAAACGTACGTGTCGGCATAAAAAGTTTGTATAGCAACCTGCGCCAAATGCGATGCGATGCGCAAGCAGGAGGTCGCGATAAGAAGGAGGTCGGACGCTAAGCGATAACGCACGTTGCAAATACGTAAAAATGGTGGTCACAATGAAGCAAAACAAAGAGAAAGTTCACGCGTGGACATGTGGACCAATTAGGTACGGTGTCGGATGCAACTCAATTGCTTTTTTCTATGTGCTACAAGAATATCTGCCGTAAGCATTTCTATGCACTGCGACCTCTTGCAGAACCACGTAAATGCCGTCCAAATTTGTGATTGGCCATGAGCTGTGCGTTCTTCTATTGAGACTGTTCTCACTACTGTTGTCTGTTCACAAGTTGCGGTTTCTTCACCCAAAATATTTCCATTTATGTTTACCATGGCGCGTTTGTTTGTTCTTCCGCGACTTCCTCGGAATGTGGAATGTTTTACAAATTGTCACCATGTGTTCGGTGCGAGCAGATAAAACTGTCGTGTAGGACCGCCTTCTAGCTATCGTTATCAACCCTACGATGTCGATCCAAATAGTCGGATATTATAAATGTACTGTAATGCTCATCTTGCATTCTGAAATAAGGGAACCAGACGCTAGCGGATGCTCACAGGTGCTTAACAAAAAGTTGTGTTTCAGGCGTATTCACCAACATTCTGTGAGTGTTGCGTGCTACCACCAGCTTTGCCTCGAGCATTGCCAGAAGTCCCATATAAAGCCTTGCTTCTTAATAGGCAGATGTGAACTGCGTTTTTCGAGCTTTCCTGCGGTGGGCGCAAGCACGTTGATTGATTTGATTCATTTCTGAGATTTTACGTCCGATAACCAGCTGTGATTATGGGAGACGCCGTAGTGGAGTGCTCCGGAAACTTGGACCACCCGGGGTTCTTTGACGTGCGCTGACATTTCACAGTTAATGGGCCTCAATGCATGTCAAGCACCGCCCCGCCACGGTGGCCTAGTGGCTACGGTACCCGGCTGCTGATCCGAGGGTCGCGGGGTCGAATCCCGGCTGCTGCGGCTACATTTCGATGGAGGCGAAATGTTGAGGCCCGTGTGCTGTGCGATGTCAGTGCATGTTAAAGAACCCCAGGTAGTCAAAATTTCCGGAGCCCTCCACTAGGGCGTCTCTCATAATCAGAGCTGGTTTTGGGACGTTAAACCCCACATAACAACAACAACAACAGCATGTCAAGCACCTTACTTCTATATAAAGGAGCACGCGACAATTGCCTTGTAACCAATAATAAATCATCAGAAAGTCACTTGCTTCACCTACATTCATCTAAACAAATCGATATTTTTTTTCAGGCCCGCAAACTGTCACTGTAAGGACGGGTATTCTCATAAGTCAGAGATATTTTGCCGAATTCCAGAAATCAAATTATAGCCAAGTTACCGAAGTCATCGATTATTTCGCTCTGTTCTTCAGTTTTGTGAGTATATTTCTGTACAGAAATACCTTTTAATTGATATCTAAAACAAAAGGACGTGATTTTAAGCGCTAATCATTTATGGCCCTCATAAATTGCCTGGTGTATCACAAAAGTACTGTGATCATTAGTTCAAGCCCCCGAAAGTACGTGTACAGTTCTTCTATGCCATGTTCACTGTTGTTCTTGTGGCATCTATATTTGCCACATACCCTCGAGGGGGATTGGCCGCAGTACAGGTAATGATATAAAGAACGGGAAAATTAAAAGGCCGAGGCACGGCGTTTGCATGCGCGCTTCTTTCTGCTCTTGCGCACATGACCTGAGACCACTGCTACCTTTGCTAAACCGCGGTTCGCGAGCGCGCGTACTTAAGCAGAAGAAACCGAAGACAAAGACAGTGCACGTCGATTTGTCCAGTGCGTAGAATCTCACAAACGTATGCGTTTCAGCATGGAGGAGGAGGAAACAACTTGACTGACACATAGGTCAAGTAACGGAGGGTAAGGTTACGGGGAAAGTAAACGGTAGGTTTCGAGGCCACGCTAGGTGGCCCTAAGTCCTTGTGCTTCGGTGATCTTTATGAGTCAGCGCACAATCCAGATTTGGTCATCCCACATGAGATCCGCGGAGCATCGTCCTATCGCTCCTGTCGCTCAACCCCCCAAAGGGGGAGTTTGTTATTTATGACGATTCCGCTATGTGCGATGAAAATCACCCCGCCGGCTTCAACAGGCTTGGCTGTTTGGTCAAGTGTCACCAGGATGAATTTTCGAATTCATGAAAGGAGACTGCAATGTGCTTGTTTGCAGTCGGTGCGAAACTCATTGTTCGACCTGGCTCAGATATTTATGAAGAGGGGGGGGGGGGGTAGTGAAAGCGGGCATTGAAATAGTATAGAGCAGTTTCGTTATAGGTTAATAGCTGTTCCCGCGCCGGGCGAAAACAAGGTAAGGCGTCCACTCCACGATTGAAAAGTGCTCGGGCTTGTTCGTGGGCCGCCGCATTCCCCAGGTGTCTACATTGCGCTGAAACCCGTAGGAGGGCGACTAAGAGGAAGAGGAATTGCTTGCCGGCTATGGCAGGCGGGTGCGTGAATGCGGCGCATATCAAAGTTACGAATGACCGTGCTTGATTGTAAAAAGATAGAATCAACTTTCGTCTGAGCAACTACAAGGGTATTGGCTCAGCTTCTGCAACTCCAATAGCTTGATGCACACAGTCAAGCGTGGTGCAACAAAGAAGTTTATGGTATTTTACGTTACTGCCACTGTGAAGGCCGGACGATAGGAATATTTTGTCCGCATCTACATATACGTCCGCATTAGAATGTGGGTATCACCTATGGAATGCCCTGGACTTGGCTATCCTCGGGATATAATAAGTGGGTTGTGTAATTTTTCAGTAATGGTGGGTGTTGAGACTGTCGCTGAAGCTCTCTGGGGCAGAAGTCGTGGAGGAGGTGCGTCCTAGGAGAATGATTTGGAGGCGCTGAATGAGCTCCCTGTCTCCTTCAGACTGGGAGAGATGGTTATACTAGCTAATCAGGTGAGCTTCGAACATTTCCCCTATCGTGTTGTCCACTACCAACTCAAGAAGCTTGCTCGGAGAAGTGTAATTGGGTAGTTGCAATGCGATTTTGCAAGGTGCATATGTGGCACTCTACGTGGAGCCTCTCGACCGATAAGAGGTGTAAATAGAGAAGGAAGTAAGTTACCTTACAGAAGCAGAATCTTTCGATCAACCGGCTCTTCTCTGCTTTGCACTTGCCCCTGCATCGATTCTAAACTGTCGTGAGGAATGCAGAAGTATTCTGCGTTTACTTACACATATTGTGTATAGCAATGGTGTTGGTGCTGTCTGAAAATTTGGAGGCCTATTTTGATGTTTTTTACATGTGGAATAAGTTTACCATCTGGGTACATCGAGATTGCCCGAGGCTAAATGTCTTTCGGGCGAATAAGGAGTTCTGACTTAGGTGCTGAGCAGCTGAGGGCAATGCTCCGGCGCATGTTTTGGGACCGTTTCTGTTGCGTTTTTGAGGGTGTATTGTATTTCGCCACAACTATGCATGGTGGTCCAGAGAGTAACATCACGGGCTTACAGGAAATGAATGCTGCAAAGCCTATGGGGCGGATAATTCTGGGCTAAAGAAATGAGGCTTATATTAAAGTGATAAAAAATTCAAACATCTCCTTGTTGTGGTGTGCGCCTAGCGCTGAGGGTGAAAATCCGGGATTTAACTGGCCTCCATGTTTCTATTCGTTAGGAAGGCACCAAGTGATAATGCGTGCGTGAGCCCACGTTGAGTGGCTGAGATTTTGTAGGTAGCTACATGCTGTACATTAGCTAAAGCCAGGTCAGATCGAGTGCCAATCTTTATTTGGTCAGATATGTGACAATTTTTGAGTTCTTACCTCCGCCTTTAGCTCGCGAATTATGTCTTGCTGAGATAGGCCTGCCCTGAGTCCAAACATAGTTAGAAAGAATTGTTGATTAATCTCCAAGAATGTGAACAAAGCACTCTGCTGGGCGAGTTGGTAGATGGCTTAATTAAACGATGTGGAGCAAAGTTAGAAAAAATACTCAAAGTGGAGTGAAAGAAACAGACAGTGCACCAACTCTAACCTAATTTCTTTTGCAGAAACATTCTGACTGCTTCTGGAAATAAATTAGTTGTGAGTTGTCGCCCTGTCTGATCCTGTGTAACATTGCGTCACGTCGTTTAGTTAATCCTGAATAGAGTTCGGTGATTACTCATGAAGCGCTCCAGAAGTTTGCCAGTATACAAATTGAGGAAGCTTGGACAGAAATTGGCTACGTTGAGCGTTTTGCCTCGTCTTGAGATGAAAGTAATCATTGCATGTTTCCATTAGGGTGGCAGTGTGCCTTGTTTCTAATGGTTATCCGCATAATCCAGTTAATCAATTTTGCGTACAGATTACTTAGATATTTGTTGGCGACGCACTCTGTGCCGGGTGATGAGGTGATGCGTAACTGATATAACGCTCCATGAACTTTTTCATCTCTTATGAAGCTAATTGTTGGTTTGGAAATGCACTGTAGTCTGACATGGTCTCCGTCTAGAATCGTGGAAAGGAGGTTATCACTGGGGTTTCAACTACGTTCGACATCACTACTGCCCTAGCAGTCTTGTGGTGAGCTTACGAGCTTCATATTCAGTATTGATGGTTGTAACAGGTGACAAAGGAAAGACCACTTTTTTCATTATCGAAGGCCTCCGACAACCAATTACAAATCTACGTTACTGGACTGACACGCTGCGATGCAAAGATTACTGGCATGTTGTGTTACGATGTCGAGAGCGGCAGATATGCGACGCCGCAATTCCTCGTTGCGCTATTGTCTAAGCCAGCGTCTTTCCATGCTTTGACAGGCTTCCCATATGTGCATTGAGACGTGGTTTATTGACATCTGGACGTCTAGGACCGTCAAGGCGAGCTCCGACAATCGGCAAGCGTCAAGCAGCCAAAATACGGGCAAGCGCTAGCTCGTGGCACGAGACCATCGACAACGCTGCGGCTTGCTTGCTGGCCCTCCTTATCGTCTTCTTCATTACAATGACCCCCGGCGACGAGCGTAGCCATCCTGGCTACTTAAGGCGTTGATAGTATGGCGGGGTCATAATAAGGTTTGAGGCGGCTGACGTGGACAATTTCTCGTCCACGACGACGTAAATCCTGCGATGGAGTCAAGGGCTCAACTTCGTAATTGACTTGAGACGTCTGAGTGAGAATGCGGTAGGGACCGTGATATCGTGCGAGGAATTTCGACGAAAGTCCAGGCGTACTCGGGGGGACCCAAAGCCAAACGAGGGCTCCCGTTCGGAAAGTGGAGAGAGAGCGGTCACAATCGAGTCGAAGCTTCTGGCGGCCTTGTGCGTCTGTTGTCATCGAACGAGCCAACTGTCGACAATCTTCCGCGTACTTAGCAACGTCAGAAATTGGTGTGTATTCACTGGAGTCAGGTGTGTAAGGCAGCACAGTGTCCAGTGTACATGATGGCTCGCGTCCGTACAAAAGGAAGAACGGTGAGAATCCGGTGGTCGCTTGCGTAGCAGTGTTGTACGCGTACGTCACGAATGGGAGGACGGTGTCCCAGTTGGTCTGGTCGGACGCAGTGTACATTGTCAGCATGTCACCAAGAGTGCGATTGAAGCGTTCTGTCAAACCATTCGTTTGCGGGTGATATGCGCTCGTCGTGCGGTGAATAATGTTGCACTGAACAATCAATGCATGAAAAGCATCAGAGAGAAAGACGCGTCCCCTGTCGCTCAAAAGTTCCCTAGGAGCGCCATGGCGCAGGACAAAGTTGCGTAGGATGAAAAATGCAACTTCTCTCGCAGTAGCTGTGGGCAACGCTGCGGTCTCAGCGTAACGTGTGAGATGGTCAACGCCAACAATTATCTACCTGTTTCCAGATGCAGTCGAGGGAAGCGGGCCGTATAAGTCGATTCCAACTCGGTCGAATGGACGGCCAGGGCACGGGAGAGGCTGGAGTGTGCCAGTTGGGTGTTCAGGTGGAGTTTTGCGCCGTTGACACTCAATGCAAGCGCGGATATACTTGCACACAAAGGCATACATGCCGCGCCAGTAGTAGCCTTGACGAAGGCGGTTGTAGGTCTTTAGAACGCCGGCATGAGCGCTTTGCGGGTCGTTTTGGAAAGCGGCGCAGATATCCTTGCGCATGTGGTGTGGTATCACAAGCAGCCACTTCCGGCCATCAGGTGCGTAATTTCGGCGGTAAAGGAGATCGTACGAAGGGATGGGTTAGCCAGAACGTCAAGGAGTTGGCAAACCCATGGATCCTTGCGTTGCTCGGATGACATGTCCACAAAGTCAATTGGAGAGAGGGAAGAACCTGACGGTGAAGCCGTGTCAGACGCTAGTGGTGAGCGGGACAGTGCATCGGCGTCGGAGTGTTTACGGCATGACCGGTATATAACACGAATGTCGTACTCTTGCAGACGGAGCGCCCAGCGACCGAGGCGCCCTGATGGGTCTTTCAGCGACGAGAGCCAACACAGAGCATGGTGATCTGTGACAACGTCAAAGGGGCGACCATAAAGATACGGGCGAAACTTCGCCAACGCCCAAATTATGGCGAGGCACTCTTTCTCGGTAACAGAGTAATTGGACTCGGCTTTCTTGAGGGTTCGACTCGCATAAGCCACAACGTATTCCTCGTAGCCTGGCTTCCGCTGAGCCAAGACAGCACCAAGACCGATGCCGCTGGCATCAGTGTGGACCTCCGTAGGCGCATTGGGATCAAAGTGACGGAGTATAGGAGGCGACGTTAGCAAGCGCCTTAGCGTCGTAAAAGATGCGTCGCGCTCGGTTGACCATGCAAGCAGGCCGTTAGAGGCGGTGAGAAGATTCGTAAGAGGCGCGATGATGGTAGCAAAGTCGCGGACGAATCGACGGAAGTAAGAACACAACCCAATGAAACTTCGAAGCGCCTTCAAGGAGGTGGGCTTGGGATACTCGGCAACAGCACGCAGTTTCGCGGGGTCCGGGAGGACGCCGTCTTTGCAGACGACGTGGCCTAGTATCGTCAGCTGGCGCGCACCAAAATGACACTTCTTTACGTTAAGTTGAAGTCCGGCAGATGTGAGACACTTCAGAATAGCACGTAGGCGCACAAGGTGAGTGGGAAAATCTCGAGAAAAGACTACGATGTCATCAAGGTAACAGAGGCAGGTGTTCCATTTGTAGCCGCGAAGAATGTTGTCCATCATCCGTTCGAATGTAGCTGGCGCGTTGCACAATCCGAACGGCATCACCTTAAACTCGTACAGTCCATCGGGAGTAATGAAGGCAGTCTTCGGGCGATCAGGTTCAGCCATCGGGACTTGCCAGTAACCCGACCGCAAATCCAAAGAGGAGAAGTATTCTGCTCCTTGCAGGCAGTCGAGAGCGTCGTCGATGCGCGGCAACGGGTACACATCCTTCCGAGTTATCTTGTTGAGGCGGCGATAGTCAACACAAAATCTGATGGATCCATCCTTTTTGCACACAAGTACAACAGGCGATGACCAGGGGCTCTGCGACGGCTGAATGACGCCGCGTGTAAGCATGTCATCGACTTGTTCGTTGATGATACGCTGTTCTTCCGCCGATACTCGGTAAGGGCGCTGGCGTAAGGGAGCATGACAGCCGGTGTCGATGTGGTGCGCAACACTCGTTGTACGGCCTAAAGGTGACTGGGCGCAATCGAAGGACGAGCGGAACACTCGCAGAAGGGAGATGAGTTCGTCGCGATGCGTGGGCGGTAGATCGGCGGCGACAGAGGGGCAAATACCGTCAGGAGCTGGAGATTTTGAAACGGGTGACGTCATAGCATTCAGTTGAAGGCAGTGTTGGTCCTCAGTGAAGTCCGGGGAATGCAGGAACTCGACATCTTGTATATGGCCCAAGCACTCACCACGGAGTAGGGTAATAGGCGTCGAGGATGTGTTGGAAATCATCATCGTCGCAGTACCAGACTCCATGGTAAGTACTGCAAACGGCAGTCGTAGACCACGACGACGGAGAAAGACATCGGAGGGGGCAAACAAGAGCATTCCTTCTGGGGCGGCAGGGCAGGAGACAGGGACGAGGGTCCACGTTTTCGGCGGTATATCTGTGTCTTCAGCAACCACAAGTTTGCGAGGGTCGAGGACAGGGTCAGCCGAAATGGAGTCTTGCAGCGGCGTAAGAGCCACTTCCGCCCGAGAACAGTCTATGACGGCACGATGACGTGAGAGAAAGTCCCATCCGAGAATAATGTCGTGGGAGCATGACGGCAGCACATAGAACTCTATCACGTAAAGTACGTCTTGGATAACGACACGCGCGGTGCACACGGCAGAAGGAGAAATGCACTGCGAGCTTGCAGTGCGGAGCACTAGTCCTGGAACCGACATCGTCAATTTCTTTATCCTATGGCAGATATTTTGACAAATTACAGAAACGGCGGCCCCTGTGTCAATAAGCGCTATTGCGGCAGTTCCTTCAATGTTCACATCGATGACGTTTTGCGGCGAAAGGGATGGAGGCCTTTGATAGTTCGCGTCGCGTGCAGCTCTTGCCTCCGGAACTGCAGCAATCAGTTTCCCTCTTCCGTAGTTGGACGGCGACGCATCGGTGATAGCGAGCGTCGTCGAGGGGATGGAGAGCGGCGGTTTGAGTAGGGCGGACGATCATCCGTGGTGTACCTTGGTGATGTACGGAAGGGCGGAGGAACAGGCTCGGCAAATGTGTCGTACGGGCTAGGAGGATACCGGCGACAGTAGCTGGCGACGTGCCCAGCGACACCACAGGCGTAGCAGACCGGCTTGTTGTCGGACGTCCGCCACGAGTCCTGGCGTCGGAAGAATGGAGCCGGAGGCCTCGCGTAAGTGGGCGACGCAGCACGCACCGTCGTCGGGGCGGTGTGGGTCGAAACCACGGGTCGGAAATACGACGCAGGCTGTTGAGGTGGGCGAGCAGCCACAGAAGCGTAGGTTAGAGGGGCAGTGACAGGTGGTGGCTGTGGCATAGGCGGGAGGCTTTCGGCAACATGGGCGCGAATGGCCTGTTGAAGTTCCGGAGCCAAAGACGGTGTAGGCGCGGGCGTGAGATTGGCGGGTCCCGCTGACGGTGGACGGCGCCGCAAGTGACATGGATTGCCGAAGGTCCAGGCTGAGCAGGGTTGGCATCAGCCATGATGACGCTGGGGGCAGGAACAGGTTGAAGCGTCCGGGAGCGAAGTTCCAGATTGGTATTGGGAACCCACGCACTTCCACCAAATGAGACGTGGTTTATTGACGTCTGGACGTCTAGGACCGTCAAGGCGAGCTCCGACAATCGGCAAGCGTCAAGCAGCCAAAATACGGGCAAGCGCTAGCTCGAGGCACGAGACCATCGACAACGCTGCGGCTTGCTTGCTGGCCCTCCTTATCGTCTTCTTCATTACAGCATCAAATATCCGTGAACTGGTTACAGTATCTGCACATCAGGGGATTGCTTAGTTAACATTTTCATATCCTCGCCTAATTGAACTACGTATTCTTCGTAATCTGGGATGGAGGGGGCTTGTCTTTGTGCTCGAAGTTTTCTAAATTTCTCCCAATCTACTAGAGGCTTGATGCGTAACCGCGGTGTAGGTTACCTGCTGATGTCAGTTATATAAATGACTGATACCTACAGTAAGGTCCGTGTTATGCGAGTTCACAGTTGATCTTTGCGGTCAGTGTTAATCAAGGCACGTGCCCCTGCCATCGCTAGTTCCTGCGCGTGAAGCTTACGTGGTGTGCGTCTCAAGGCATAATCTTTGCTGCTGAATAACATCGTAAAGTTACCTTTCTTTGACGGAGATGGGGCCGTATCCCCGATCTACATGCGAAGCACTGAAATCATCTACTATGAAGAAAGCTCTTTGCCTGTCCTGTGCGTCGACGTCCAGCAAAATACACCATGACATCCTTCCTATATGGCATTCCCTCCCAATGATGCCATGCAGGAAACGACGAAGGTGAAGCCTTTCAAAATCATCTAGGGTGGGAGACCGGTAAGGATGCTTGACACAATGTTACCAATTAACGCCGACGAAGACAAACTCAATATCAACTCCTAACTGCAGCGCACTGAGGAAGCTCGACAACACCCCCTCGTGCACATCGCAAACAAGCTGTGGAGAATCGTTAATACAGCCCCGGGCGGCGCTGCACGGCGCAGCAACCCCGCGACCATGTTTATGTAGGATGCTGCTGCGAAGATGCGCGGCGTAGAAGAAAACTCATGCTCCGGCACTTTGGACACGCTAAGGAAATTCACCGTTGTGGTGGACTAGACTGTGATATGGCGTGGCATTATTAAGCGACGCAGCCCACGACCCGATTCATTTCACGTGCTGCACTTCGAATCCCTACTCCGTGCAACAAAGTATTGCGATATTTTAACAGTGAAGATGCTCTAGCTCGAAGTAAATTTTTTCTCGCGACCTCAAAACTGCGGATATCGTATATGCGTAACAGGGATACTAAAACAAAACCCAAGCACCCTGTCTGGTGTAATTCAGGAACTCCACGACTTAGTTATCATTTAGCACAACCAGATCAGAACACTTTTAGCTGCAAGACACTCCATGATTCCTTTGAGCATGTTAATCTAGAATCGCAAGAACGCTTGCTGGTTTCGAGCGAGAATCAAGCCCAGGGCGTCTGCGTAGCAAACGAGCGTTTTCAAAGAGTCACGACAACGGCTGACGCTGCTTCGGAAAAGAGCCCCTATACACCGAGTATAGTAAATTGATTGATTTTAGGCGTTTGACGTCGCAAAACCAGCTGTGATTATGAGAGACACCGTAGTGGAAGGCTCAGGAAATTTTGACCATCTGGGACTCTTCAACGTGCACTGACATCGCACATTGCACGGGCCTGAACATTTCACCTCCATCCAAATGCAATCGCCGCAGCCGGGATTCCTTCCAGTGACCTTCGAATCTGCAGCCGAGTACAATAGCCACTAGACCACCGTGGCGGGACGTGGAGAATAGTAAAGCATATGCGTTTATAGAACGGTACAGCGAGGATGTGGCAAAGGCATGTGAAGATGAAGGGGAGGGAAAAAAGCAGGGCCGAGATGAAAGAATTGTATACCCTTTTATAGAAATTATAACAAGGGGGTAGGAAAGGAATTTCAGAGTAGGGAGGAGGGATGTGAGGGCAAAAATAGAGAAATTAGGAGGGGGAGAGTCTGATTATTCAGTACTAAGCATTCCTGTGTGTGGTGCAGTATAGCTAGGAAGTGCGGAAGGAAAGTGATGATGAGCAGGAGGGTAGGGACACAAGATATGCAGTATAGTATAGCAATGGGATGAGAAAGGTCGGTGAGCCTGAAGAGTTGTGTGAGAGTGTGGAACAAAACAGCGAGGAAATTGCTATTCGTCACAGCATTTCCATAAAATTCGTCATAGGCAATTTTCTCGTCCACTGCTTCTCATGATGCAATTTGCCACAGTGCCTACAATCTGCAGAATACTTTTATTGCCCTACCACGGGAAGTTGCTTCGGTTGTATTTTGATATTTTCTTTGTAGCGTCGCGGCAATGTTTCGCACAGGGTGCAGTGGTACGCCCAAGTATTTTTTTTTCGTTTCACGGAGAGCCACTTTCACACTTTCTTTAGCGTCCACACGCCACGAGTGTCTTGCATGTCGCTTCGCGAACTATGACAACTGTTCTACAACCACAAACCGAAACCCGCCGCATATGACAGAGCGGCACCCACAATTTAAGCAAGCGCCGGTGACAACGCTGCAATTAGCAAGACACACGTGTAAGAGTATCGCATTTCGCGTTGATCAGCGTTCATCGACAACCGATGCGCGCGCTCGCCGTTGTCCTTTTGAAGGGCGATTCACTAGCATTGCAGGGCAGAGGCTCGCCAAATAAATGGCTTCGTGCACAGCACGAAAGAAAGGCAACCACAAAAGGAAGGACCAGTACGAGCTCTGCGTCGTAGCTCCTATTCTCTTTGCCTTTCTTCGGCGTTATTGACGTAGTCCTGAAATAGGAACAAGCCCGGTTATACACATTGCTCGCCCATTAAAGGAGGTTGGCCTTATAATCTTTCCGCAATTCGTCCGTAACTTCACGACCGTGGGACAACATTTTGTTGCAAGTGTTTTTAGCGTGCAAGGTGCATTAGAACACAGGTGGCGGCGCCGGAATTGGATCTAGTTTTCCAGGGTCTCACGCGGCGTAATCATGCCGTAATTGCGGTAAATAAAAGCCCGTGGTACCGTACTCACAAGAAGCATGTTGCGTTAAATATGTACCCAAGAAAATGTTTCAGCCAGTGCTTATGCTCAATGCACTATTACTTGAGCCAACTGTAATAGTCGATATAAAAGCCACTGAATACGTCGATCAGCCGTGAGCCTGCACTACTAGTTACATGGCGATATGTAATGGAAAGGTCTGTACCTCATATTCACACCGGATCTGTGACTGGTTTTTTTTTTTTTCATGTGGAATACTTTGCTTCTCTGATACACTTTGTTAGGGGTAGCGGGCATGGTCAGATAGAAAGTGACATAAGGCCCTGTGAACCTATAGAAAGTTGGCTTTTCTTCTCGGTGAATGAACTGCAGCACCTTTCTTCAAGTAATGTTTCTTGCATTCCCTACAGGTCAATGTTTTTCTGCAGAAGTTTGATAAGAGTCTATTGGACTTGCAAGTGCGTGTGTTTGTGATAACGCTCCTAAAGGTCAGTGTATGTCTCGGATATTGAGGTATGCTGTAACGTTTGCATAGAGATGTCCTCTCTATGCGTGGAGGAAAATGTACGGTTTCGGATTGATTAAGGCCGTTGAACTGTTTGCGATCTTTTTTTGAAGACCGCAGAAGAAAAATGGGTTCTTAAGTCACGCGGGCATGTGAATTACAGCAGATTACTGGTGCGCTGAAAATGTGTGCACAGGACAGAATTTGGCGTGCTAAGGGAGGCTGCTGTAAAATATTTTCGAAAGAGCTGAATTGTACAAATACGTCGATGAACACGGTGCAAAACTTAACAATGCCAGTTTCACGTCAAATGCACACTGTGTGCACCTGGATCTAGCAGCTCAATGTTGGGGTTCTATGGTTGGCACTTTCATATAGCGCCGCATTGTGAAAGCCTGTAGTAGCGGAATTTTGAGTCATTCAGAGAAGGTGTAGGTAAGCCCTCTGGGGAAACTAGAGCAGGCAACGTGGTGAAATTTACAATGGCACCATAGTACCCTTGGACAGCTATGTATAAGAGCATTTGGTGGGCGCGCACACACACACACACACACACACACACACACACACACACACACACACACACACACACACACACACGTACATATATAAAGAAGTGCAGGTACACGTAGTCAAAGCAATTTTGGTGCCTAACGCTTAAGCCGTCACACGGTCTTCGCTAAAAAAATTCACGCATATCCACGGAGTGAATGATGATGAGTGGGCAAAGCTCCGGAGGTTCATCGTAGATCGTGCCGAGTTCCGGATTATTTTGTTAACGCGCACGCTACGATTCCTTATGGTTCAACTACACACAAGTGAAATCTCCCACCGTCACTTCATTGCAAGTCAAGGTCCAGTGCCTATATATATATATATATATGTATGTATATATATATATATATATATATATATATATATATATATATATATATATAACAGAATTGACGATGCGCCTCTTAGAGAACGACGGTTTATTACATCAACGTTTCTGTCGGAGCCCGACCTTCTTTCTTCTTCGCCTCTGTGCTCTGCATCAGTTGTTAGTCGGCGTTCGTGTTGTTAACTTCTCCCCCCTGTGTCCGTGTCTTGCACGCCTCTTCTTTTGACTATGGACCGTTACCAACTCGCTCAACTTTCTGTCCTTTTGAACTTCATTTCTAGTACCATGAGCCCTTTTCCGTGTTCTCCTACTTATCTGCGCAATCCTGCTTCTTTAGCCTCTTTAATTGCTATGTGTCTTTTTCGCGCTAGAACTATGTCGTGGTTCAAACGCAATAATATCATTCCGTTGGAAATTCAGGTGTTGTGCGGTTTTCTTCTTCCTTCTACGGGACACGCGAACAAGCATGGCGGCAAGTCAGAGTTTATCGCCAGTGTTTAGAAGCCGGCTGCGCCACCCGGGGAGACCGTCAAAGGAACCGCACTTGCGCCAATTGGTTGAGAGTTTCCGAGCAGCACGCGGATTTTTTGTGGAGGACGAAGCTACCGGATCTACTGCAAAGTAAGAGGAATTCTTTTTCTACTAAATCGCCATCGGGAAAGGTAATGATACTCGGAGACGCCGTTTTGGACGAGAATCACAAGAAAATTCTAGCATTAGGCCCTAAGTACTGTTTTCATCCTAACCTAAAAGAAGTTGATGTTTTAAGCCTACCACGATCTATAACTAAGGTTATTCAGGAAGTTGAACGGTCTCGCTGTATTTCAGATTGCTTCGCCAGCATCAAGCAATCGAACGATCTTGTTAAGGCCTCTGACCCTATCCGACCGGTGGTAAATTACTGTGTGGAACATAAGCTTCGACCTGTTTTATCTGATAAGGAAGGTTGTTTTGTTATCATGCCGAATAGCACTTTTTTAGATAAAGCCTCAGCAGCTATTGAAAAGAATTTTAGACCTGTGAAACTGAAACCTTCTGTAATAAAACAACGAGCTGTCGATGTCCTGTTGAAACATAATCTTGATGAGGTAGCGTCTAGTGTTAAAAAGGCAAAATTGCTCACATTAGAATTATTTTTCTCGGCAAAAACCCACAAGCCAGAAATTCCGTTTCGCTCGATTGTATCAGAGTCAGGGACTTGGCAAGTTTGTGTAGCTAGCTATTTGCAGAAGTGCTTAACATCCCTAAGTTTTTATGACCCCTTCCGTGTACGTAATTCTCAGGCTCTAGTTAAGTTGTTAACAGAGGAAAATCCTGGAGACTGCACAGCCTTTAGCATGGATGTAGAAGATTTGTATTACTCGTTGCAGCAAGATGGTTTATTAAGTTGCGTGAAAGAATGTATTCAAGAACAAGGGCAAGAGTCCGGCTTCATAGATAGATGCGGAGTTCCCACAGGTACTTTTCTAGAAATTCTTTCCATGTACTTAACGTCAACATTAGTTCGATACAGAGAAGGGGTGTTTGTGCAGAAATCGGGAATTTGTATAGGTTCAAAGGTCGCCCCTATTCTAAGTGATCTATACTTGAACAACTTTGACTGCCGTTTAGAAGAGGCCTTAGGTGACCACATCATCAGGATATTTCGGTATGCAAACGATTATTTGATATTTTGTAGTAAGGATGATTTTGAATCCGTCGTCACCTATGTAAGCGATCAATTTAAACTTAATGGAGATGGTCTAAGGTTTACGAAAGAACTACCGGAGAGAAACGTAATACAACTTTTAGATATCTCTTTGTCATTTGAGGAGAATCACTATTCCCCTAGAGCTACTGAGCCGTTGTTAAACTTTTACTCCAAGCATTCGAAAGTAGTAAAAAACGGAATAGCCTTGTCCTTTTTAAAGTCAGCCCTATTGAAGTCATGCGTGCACCGTTTGACCATTAGCTTTAATGCGCAGGTAGAGCGCCTCTCAGATGCAGGTTACCCTAGACTAGCAATAGCCACAGTAGCTGAGCGTCTGAAGAAGTCGATTTCGACCGGAACGAGAGTTGTAGCAGAGAGTAACATTAACAACAAAAGAGTCGTGAGTATTCCGTATATCCACGCAGTTTCGCACAGGCTTAAGAAAGTGGGAAGTACATATGGGGTTAATGTTGTGTTTACGGCTCACAATAAGTTAGGTAGGGTTTGTGCTGCCGTGCATAGAAGAAATGAGCTGATGGAAGGAAAGAAGCGAACGGATAACTCAGGTTAAGCACTTAGCCAAGAAAAATTTTACCGACTGTCGCATGGGTGTGGTTTATAAGATTCCTTTTAGCTGCGGACGTTTTTAAGTAGGGCAGACTACGCGTTGTATTAATCAAAGATTAATTGAACATAGAAGGTCGCTATCAGGTGGAACGCCGTCTAATCTATCTTTGCACTGCCAGGTCTGTAGCTGCACGCCCGAGTTAGGAGAAACCGATATCTTGTACAGACATAAGAATGAAGAAGGCGCTTTTATTGGTCGAGGCCTGGCATATCAGTATTAGTGGAAGTGCGTTCGTGTGTCAGCCGTCGATTAGCTTAAACAGAGAAGAGATAGAATGCCTTAGCAGTTGTCTATCGCGTAGACCGGCACGTGTAACCGTTTGACAGGTGGCGCTACCATTACGAGCATGCGCAGATAAGCTGTGTGTCTTCTTTCTTCTTCCCCTCTGTGCTCTGCATCAGTTTTTAGCCGGCGTTCGTGTTGTTCACTTCTCCCCCTTGTGTCCGTGTCTTGCATGCCTCTTCTTTTGACTATGGTAGCGATAATCTTCCACGCATTATCATGTCATCTGCGATAGAAGAAGGAGGTGACATCGTTAAAGTAAACTCTAGGAAACTGTCCCAGGAGGCAAAATACTTGACTAGAAAAGGGGAAAGCACGAGAGTATGTAACCCAACCGACAGGAGAGAACTAGCGCAGCTTTTGAAATTAATAAATAAGCGTAAGGCATTCAGATTCCAAAGCATAACATGGAAACGATTGAGCGTGCTATAAAGAATGGAGGGAACCTGAAAGCAATGAATGTACGTCGAGGCGTAGGCTGAAATTGGGCGTGGGTGCTTAAACGCCAACCAGGTGCTGTCAAAACAAATAAGGACAAGATAGTTGTAGTAGTCGAGGAGCCCTACACAGATGTGAACAGTAGCCGCGATAACTAGGGTAATACTGAATGAAGTAGTAGTTGCGAAGAGGGAGACATTATGCCACTAATGACAGACGGATTAATAAAAGCTATGAAAGATAAGGAAGCGGGAAAGGCACCAGGAGAAGATCAGATAACAGTAGATATTTTAAAGGGTTATCAGCAGATTATACTAGAAAAGCTGGCAAGCTTGTATACGCCATGGTTAATGAGTGCGAGCAGGCTGGAATCTCGGAAAAATGGGAACACCATCCTAATCTATAAAATAACGAAAGGGAAGGGGTCAAGGGCTCGTTCTTTATTTGTCAGAAACAACTTAATGAGGAAACAGGCTTCATTGTCTGTTTGCTCATTAAGTTGATCCTAATCTATAAGGAAGACACGAAGGACCGGAACGTTTACAAGCCGATAAGGCTACTGTTAGTGATGTACAAGGTATTTACCAAGGTAATACCTTGCGCGCCACCTTAGATTTCACTCAACCTGATCAACAAGCATCCTTTAATAAGGGTAGTAGCAAAAACATGCCTTATTCATAGTGTCAGTCACATGATAAAGAAATAGCCTAGTAAAACCATCCCCTGTTATAACCTCTATAGATTGCGAGAAGGCTGTTGATTCGGTCGAAATCTCAACACTCATACAGGCATTGCGCAAAGAGAGTGGAGACCTTTATTACATAAGAATACCGGAGGATATCTACAACGCCTCTACAACCACCATAGTAATACGTAAGACCAGCAAAGTATCTGAGAGGAAGTATCTAACTCAAGGGGACGCAATACATCCAACGTTTTTCAAAACATGCTTAGAAGACGTACTTAGATCATGGAATTGCGAACATGTGGATGTAAATGTTAATGCTGAATACCTAAGTAAGCTCAGATTTGCTGATGACATTGTCTTGCTGAGTAACTTGGCAGACGAGCTGCAAAGCGTGATTGCTGATTATACAGGCTATGTAGAATGGTGAACCTGCTTATTAATAGAATGACACGTCCGGTTGTTTTCGTTTGTTTAAAAGAGAACGCAATTATTTTTTTCCGTTGAATGGCGCGCTCACTGTTAGCGCGGTTATGACTTTCTGTTACGCGCAACGCAGGCCGCGTTTATCTTGCATATCATTCGGCAACCGTGTCGATCATTATTGCTAGTTGGCATGCCTGAGGCGTACATTTCAGGGACTTCTGGAATTCCAGAGATAATAAGAGAACGCGGTATGACGTGTGTAGAAATAGCCGACGTAGTACGCCGCTTGTCAGTCTCCATCGACCGACGACTGTTCACACCGCTGTTGTGAATTTCGATTGGCCTTTTTTTGCTGGGCACAAGTTCGCCCAATGAACAGTTCGCCTGACATCACGTTGAGTCCTGCGTGCTTCGTCTCGAGTGCTGCGTGTGTCACTACCAGGTGACATCTGGTGGAGGTGTTTCTCGGTACATGTACTGTACGCCCCGTCCAGCCGTGAGGCAAGACCAAGCCGCCAAGACGGCGACTCCAAACCCGTCCTTCGAGTTAGCCGCAGACATCAAGGACTACGGCGCGAATACCTGCCGCTTCCCGAAAAGGACAAGGAGACAAGGGCTGCAACGAAACCGGCATTCACGATTACGGAAGGAAGATCTCCGCAACCTGGTCATGCATCAGCCCAAAGACCCTCTTACCTTCCGCTGATCGTCATACGAGGACCTGGAAAGCTGGCTGGATATCTACGACCACGTCACAGCCCTTAACATGTGGGACCTCGACGATAAGCTGCGCCATGTGCATTTGTATTTGGAGGACGCCGCAAAGATTTGGTTCAAGAACCGCGAGTGAAAGCTTGGAACCTGAGACGACTTCCGCGCTTCTTTCCTGCCAGCGTTTGAAAGCGTAGTGCAGAAGGAAAGAGCCGCGTCACTGCTTGAGACTCGGGTGCTGCTGCCCAAAGAAAACGTAACGATCTTTACGGAGGAGATGACGCGACTTTTCCACCACACCGACGCCGACATGTCCGGGGAGAAGAAGGTCGCCTCCTCATGCGAGGAGTTAAGCAGGAGCTTTTCGCTGGGTTAACAAGAAACCCCCCCAAAGACGGTACAAGAGTTCCTCTCTGAGGTGACGACCATTGAGAAGACTTGAAATACGCACCCGCCCATACGATCGGCGCATGTCCCCAGACGTTTCAGAAGTCCGAGGACTCATCCGTGACGACCTAGACGAGACTATAAGGGTTATTGTTCGTGAATAACTGCACCGGATGTTTCCGTCATCTCAGCCCCAGGTCGCCTCCCTCGAAGACATTGTTCGCGAGGAGATACAGCGCTCACTGAGCATTCCCCAACGACCGTAGCCCCAACCAGAGGCGATGACATACGCCGCTGCTGCACGCCGACCTGCCGCCGCTCCTCGCCCACGCCAGGACCAACTGCTCTGCAGTGTCCTCGCCAGCCCCTACCGCCACCTCCGACGCCATCCCGCTCTCCAGTAGTCCAGCGCGCGCCGAGGAAAACTGACGTTTGGCGCACCCCGAACCACCGCCCACTATGCTACCACTGTGGCGAAGCCGGGCACACCTGCCGCTACTGCCAGTACCGTGAGATTGTATTGCCTGGCTTCGACGTGAACGCGCCGCGTCCGCGCCCGGGTGAGCGACCTCCCGACACCGCCGAATACATCGCCAGATCGCCGTGGATTCCGTTCACCTCTGCCTGGCCGCTACGTCTCCCCGGATCGCCGCCTGTATGCCGGCCCCACCCAAGGACGATCTCCGAGACCCTATCCGAGAAACTAAAGGCAGCAACCAATGGAGGTGCGGTTGCTGCACGACGCAATGACGAAGATCCTGCTCCGCCGACGACGACCACGACGCAGGTACCCTCCCGTCGTAGTCTCAGCACGCCGCCTGACCAGAGTCTTCACGAGAAAGCCACGCCACCGACGCCGCGCAGCAGCGCCGGAGCAGGCCGACGGAACCGTGATACGATGCCCCGACCTAACCAAAACGCAAGACGACGAACCACAGACTTCAACGTGATTTTTCACAGCCACAGCGTCACCGCCCTAGTCAATACCGGCGCCGACTACTCTCTCATCAGTGGTCTCCCCCCGCCAAACTGAAGAAGGTAAAGACTACCTGGGAAGGCCAGATATCCGATAAGCAGGGGGCCACCTTATAACGCCGACTGGAACCTGCACGGCAAAAGTGACGATTGACAGCCAAAAGTATTCAGTGGGTTTTGTGGTCCTCCAGCAATGCTCGTGAGACGTCATTTCAGGCATGGATTTCCTGGCCCAGCACGGCGCAGTCATCAAAGATCCAGGTCAATCACGCTGTCCACGGATAATGCAACACCGTCAGACTGCAACGTTCGTTATCATGCCTCGATTGTGACAGAAGAGCACGATACCGTCCCTCCACTGTCCAGCGTTATTTCCGTCGGCACCAAAGCACCTGCCAACTTACAAGGTGTCATCGAAGGCGACCACCACTTGCTTCTAAACCGCCAGATGTGCATCCCAAGAGGCATAGCCAAGCTGCATAACGGTGAAGCCAAGGTAATGGTGACGAACTTCAGCGACGAATACAGGTACCGGCTACGACAGTAGCGCACATAAGTGAATTTGTGGAAGCAAGCAATGCCTTAGCCGTCACCGATTCCCGCGGACCCGCAACGATGACAGCGGTGTCCGCGGCCGCCTTCGACGTCTATGAAGGTCTTTCGAGGCAGCAACGCAAGGAGCTCAAGGCCTTACTCCAGCAACGCAAATACTGCTTCTTGTCGTCATCGAGGCTTCGTCAGACCGCTCTCACGAAACATCGCATCATAACCGATGAATAGGCCTGTCCTCTCGGTCAGAGTCCCTACCGAGTTTCAGCAAGGGAACGCGACGACGTCAAGCAACAAGTCGACGAAATGCTGGGTGACGACATCATTCAGCCGTCTACGAGTCCGTGGGCATCACCCGTGGTGTTAGTTAAGAAGGACGGAACTCTAGGTTAATGCGTCTATGATCGTCGCCTGAACAAGATCACGAATAAACACGTGTATCCTCTCCCGCGGATAGACGATGCTTTGAATCGACTCTACAACGCAAAGCAGTTGTCGTCGATAGACCTCAAAACCGGCTACTGGCAAATCCAAGTAGAGGAGAGAGAGAACGAGAGAAGAGGGCCTTCGTAACACTAGACAGCCTGTTCGAGTTGAAGATCATGCCCTTTGGTCTTTGCTCTGCGCCCGCGATGTTGCGACGGGGTATGGACACAGTACTGGCAGGCTTGAAGCGGCAGACTCACTTCGTCCTCTTGGACGATGTCATCGTATTTTCTCCAGCTTCGACGACCACCTCCAGCTCCTTGAACTTGTTCTTCGGATAATCAAAGCCTCCGGACTTACCCTGAAGCTAGAAAAGGGCTGCTTCGCATACGAGGAAGTATTCTTCCTTGGCCAAGTTATTAGAAAGTGGTTAGTGCGCCCTGATCCGCAGAAAACAGCTGCTATCGCCGACTTTCCTCCGCCCACCGACAAGAAGGCAGCACGCCGATTTCTTTATCTCTGTGCTTATTCCAGGCACTTCGTCAAGAACTTTTCGCGGATCGCCTAGCCGTTGACGTACCTCACGAAGGCCGGCGTCGACTTCAAATGGGAAATGCTGCAATTCGAAGCATTTCAGGAACTAAAGATACGCCGACACGACATAGCAGCGCCGAAGAAGCTCGACAGCTAGCCCGCCTGCGTATCAAGAGCCAGCAGAAGGTCAACAGGCACCACTACAACCTTCGACGACATCACTCCGAATACCAACCCAGCGACCTCGTCTGGGTCTGGACGCCAATACGACAACGCGGACTGTGCGAGAAGCTCTGGCGCCGCTGCTTTGGACCCTACAAGGTAGTCTGACGTTGTGGTGAAATGGACTGTGAGGTCTTGCCCGATGGCTAACATCATCCCAGCTGCCGCGACCCCGACATGAAGTTGTACACGTAGTGCGACTAAAACGTTATTATGTGCGCTGATTAACTGTTATGCATTGTTAATTTATTGCATGTACCCTTACTTGGATATTGTGTTTTTAGCATCGGAACGATGCTTTTCCGAGGGGGGTAGTGACACGGGCGGGTGTTTTCATTTGTTTACAAGAGAACGCCGTCATCACATTCCCATGAATCGCACGCTTGCAGTGAGCGCCGTTATCGCTTTCTGTTACGCGCAACGCAGGCCGCATTTATCTTGCATGTCACTTCGTGAACAGTGTCGATAATTCTTGAAACTTGACATGCCTGACCCGTACATTTCGGTGACTTCTGGTATTCCAGAGATAATGCGAGGACGCGTTATGACGCGTATATGAAGCCGATGCGTTACGCCGCTTGTCAGCCTCCGTTGACCGACGACTGTTCACGGAGCTGTTGCTGTGAATTGTGATTGGCCTTGTTTTGCTTGACACAAGTTCGCCCAATAAAGAGTCAGCCTTATATCACGTGGAGTCCTGCGTGCTTCGTCTTGAGTGCTGCGTGTGTCACGACCACGCGACAATAAGAAAACTGAATTAAAGTGCAATAGCTTTGAGAGAGAACAGCAGATTGATATAGGTGAGGCGGAGACAATTGGCAGAATAAAGATGTGGTGGAATGCATCCGCTAAACATCTTGAGTTATTGAATGGCAGCTTACCACTGTACCTTAAGAACGAAGTGTCTAACAGCTCCATTTTTCGGTTACTCATATACGTGGCTGAAACTTCGAGGCTTATTGAGAGTGTCACTTAAATCGTGGACGAGACATACCGAGCAACGGAACAGGAAATGACAAGTGTAACCTTTAGAGGCAAGAAGAGAATGGAGTAGGTGGCGAACAAACACGTTTAAGGAGATATTAACAGAAATGAAATAGAAGAAATGGATTTGGGCACGCAAGTAATGCGAAGGAAAGAAAACCCTTGCTCAGTAACGTAACAGAGTGGTTCACTAGAGAAGGCAAGCGTGGCAGGGGGCGGTGAAGCAACGTAGGAAGATGAGATTGTGGCGGAGAGTGACCTCGTAGACCGGCCAAATGTAGACCTTACCATACAGAGAGCAAGGCCGACGCGACCGCTGTTATCCAGAGTATTTTAATGACTGATTCGAACGCTAGCAGGATCACGGAAGCGGCAGCTCCCTCTTACAAGAGCGGCAGCCGCATCGGTGTCAATGTGACACCGATGCGGCTGCCGCTAGCTGCCTCTCTAGGGGGAGCCCTCCTCCCGCTAAAGAGGAGGAAAGTCCGATGAACGATGGGAACTCTAGGTGGCACGATATGTCTTGTTCGAATTAGACACGCTTTAGACGTTCTAGAGCGATCGTGTCGGGCCGTGCGTTGACGTTGACGACGAATGTCGACAAACGATGCTCCAGAACTCGATACTGCCCGGAGCAGTGCGGCTGCAAAGACTTCCGCACAGCACGGTTTCGCACGAAAAGGTGTGTAGCAGAGGTGCGCTGCAGAGACACGTAAGGAGATCTCGATTCATGCGGACGTGTAGACACGGGGTGTATTTGCTGGAAGATGTTGTGCAGTTCAGAGATGTAGTCTCCGGCTGGTGGCGCAGGTATTTTGGCTGTGGGATCGAAGAAGTCGCATGGCAGGCATAGCGAACTGCCGCAGACCAACTCGGCTCATGAGCAGCCCTGGTCACTTTTGATGGCAGCTCTAATGCCAAGCGAGACGAGTGGTAGTAGGACGACCCACTTCTCAGGTGATCCATGTGCCATGATGGAGGACTTGAGATGCCTGTGAAAACGCTCGACCAGTCCATTTGATTGTGGGTGGTAAGAGCGTGTTGTTCCGAGAAGCTTGAGGAGTTTGTTAAAAAGCGCCAAATCAAACTGCGAACTGCAATCAGTGGATATAGTAGATGGGCAACCGAACCTTGAAATCTGGGTGGAAACGAAGGCTGCTGCAACTGTGGGCGCTGATAAGTCGGCAAAGGGCGTAGCTCCTGGCCACCGTGTGCAGCGGTTGTTGCATGTCAGTATGTAGCTGTAGCCCTTGGAAGTTCAGAGAGGGCCAATGAGGTCCAAGTGCACGGTGGCAAAACGCGCGCCCAGGGGAAGGAATCACTTTGCATGCGGGTACGGTATTGCAATGGATCCTGGAGCGTTGACATGGCAAACAGCAGCGCACCCTGTGGCAAACTTGTGCGTTTAGCTGCGGGGCCAAACGCAGCGACTGGAAATGAGCTTCTGTGTCGCGCGAATTTCGGGATGTGACAGACTGTGTACCGCATCGAACAGCCGTCTGCGGGGTGGTGCCGGGATGAAAGGTCGGGGTGCACTGGTAGAGGCATCACGGACTACTGATGTACAATCGGAACTCAAAAGGACGTCCTCCAGTTGCAGGGGCGTTGACGAATTTCGGAGGGTACTTCACTCGATGTCGTTGCTCTGTTGAGTGGCGAGTAGGCCGACGTCGATGATGCAAGGATTTGCAGTTGGTGTGGAGGCCGCATCGACGCGGCTCAGAACGTCGGCAGGAATGTTGTCGGTGCCTTTGACATGACGGAACGTTGTTGTGAACTCCGAGATGTACATGTCGACTCTCGCGGGGCGAGTAGGAGGACGCCTATTGGTTCATCGCATGCAGAAAGGGCTTATGGTTGGTCAAGACAGTAAACTGAGGACCTTCTAGGAAGCGCCGGAAGTGTCGGACAGACAATTGCACGGCGAGTAGCTTGCAGCCGAAAATGCTGTGACGGTTCTGTGCAGGCCTCGGTTTCTTGGAGAAGATATCGAGTGGATGTCGTGCACCAATGATCAATTGTTTCAAAACGGGGCGAACAGCGTTGTTCGAGGCGTCGTCATGACGGCAGCCGGTACATCTGGTATTCGATGTCTCAGCAGTGTTGCGAGGGCGATGGCAGACTTGGCTTTTGTGATTGCGTTGGCAGCATCTTTAGTCCATTAAAGCTCTTGCGTCGGTTTGGAGCTTAGCAGACCATCTAGAGGAGCCACAAGTCGTGCACAATCGGGTATAAACCTTCGATAGAAATTAACGAACCCGAGATATTGGCGAAGCTCGGTCATTGCAGCCGCCCGTGGAAAATCTTCGACTACGAGAATAATGGACGGCAGTGATCGAATGCCGTTCGTATTCGACTACGTGTCAAAGGAACTCCAGTTCCTGTCGACCAAATTCACTTTTGGCGGCGTTGATGACGATTCCTCGGCTGACAAAGCAGGAGAGCAACAACAGCAGGTGTTGAACATGTTCTTCAACGGAAGGGCTTGCGACAAGGAGGTCGTCGATGTAGGCAAAGACGAATGGCAAGCCTCGGGCGACGGAGTCGATGAAACGGTGGAACGATTGGCCAGCTTTTCGTTCGTAGGCCGAAGGGCATTCGGAGGAATTCAAAAAGACTGAAAGGTGTGGTGATAGCGGTCTTCGGGGTGTCTTCCTCGTCGATGATAGGCGCGAACAAGAACAATCTTGGAGAAGATCGTCACGCCGTGCAGTGCTACCGTGATGTCTTGGATGTTCGGAAGCGGGTAGCGATCAGGAAGCCTGATGTTGTAGAGCGCCCGGTAATCGCCACGTGGACGCCAATCTCCAGTCCTCTTAGGCACCATGTTAAGCGGAGACGGGCAGTTGCTAGAAGAAGGTCGGATGATACCGAGTGCGAGCATGTGCTCGAACTCCGCACGAGCAACCTTGAGTTTATGAGGGGGCAAACGCCGAGGTGGCAAATAGACCGGAGGGCCGGAGGTGACGATGTGGTGACAAATGTCGTGTTGGACCGGTTGCGTCCAATGCGGCTGGCGTGTCAGAATGGAAAACTCACGAAGGAGCTCGGCGAATGGTTCTTCCAGCATAGAAGATATGGGTGCAATGGGCGATGTGGTTATTACAGGGGCGCCGGTAACGATCAGGTGGGTGACAGTGTCGATAAGACGACGCTGTTTCACGTCGACAAGGAGTACATAGTGGTGCAGGAAATCAACTCCGATGAGGGCGCGTCGGACATCTACAACCAGGAAAAGCCAGCGAAATGCTCGTCGGAGGCCAAGTTTGTGCATGACGGAGCGTGCTGCGAAAACGGGAATCTTGGTACCGTTGACGGCTTGCAAAAACGACACAGGTGTCTCTTTTCTTCGTGGTGTTGAGCTGAAATAATGCTTACGTCTGCTCCGGTGTCGACTAGGAAAGGTTGTCCAGTGGCTCTGTCTATGAGGTAGAAGAGGAGACTTGTGTGCTGGACCGGACTACTTGACGCCGTCACAGGTCGAACCGCCTGTTTCCCTGCCACGCGCACGGGCGCCGTCAGTGACAAGCATCGTTTCCCAAACGGCGACGGTAGTAGCAGACGCCAGGCGTTGGCGACGCGCGACGGATGGTGGGTGGGAGTCTCGGCTTGCTGGAACTTCGGTGGCGTGAACAGCGAGGTGACGCGCGGCGATCTTCTACTGCAGAGACGATGCGTTCGAGAAGCTCACACAGGGCGTCAAGCGGCGATTGTGCTGTCGAAGAATACGGCAGAGTTCGCGGCGTGCTTACACTCTCACCTGTAGACACTGTCGTGGCTGCGATGGTTGGGGCGGCTACTTCCATTACCTTGTCGGCCAACGCGGCAAATCCGGTGAGGTCCATAGCCGAATCTGTCTCCAGAACCACGTTAGCAGTAGTCGTTGTAAAAACAAATCGCGTAAAAGCGCGGTGTCGATGGATCTCTCGTTGTCTCCGAGCAGTTGCTTCATTCGGCAAAGAAGTTGAAAGGGGTGTCGGAAGCCGAGTTCATCAGCGGACAGGAGCTCCTCTATACAAGAACGCTGTGAAACTGCCGTGCGCTGCAGCAGGGTCACCTTGAGATCGTCATAGGCGTTCGCAGACAGCACGGTGCTCAACAGATTCGCTACTTCGTCAATGGCGGTGGGTGAGAGTGCCGCAACAGCGTAGTGGAACTTCGTAGTTTGGGAACGGATACCAGCAACGGATACAAGACGCCGATGCTGCTGCCGCTACAATATGAAGAAGTTCGCGGGGAGAAACTGGTCGCAGTTAGCGCAGAGCAATGGTAATTGGAGGTCGATCTCTGTGCTTTGTCCTGCCTTGGACATAGACGGGCTGATGATGATGGGTAGGATGATGGAGGGGACGGATGTTTGATCAGCAATTTCCAGTGATTTGCCGTGAGGTTCTCGTGGGGTACTTTGCAGGTTTCATGTCGCAGTTCTACTCAAGTTCAAGTGCGCAGCCACTATGCCGGTCTTTCGCAGTGTAGCAGAGTGTCCGGCCCCGCTGCTTCGCACCGCCAACTCTTCTTTGATGTCAAAATTGTTTTCGGCTCCTAAACAGAAAACCGAAGCACATTCGCTTCGCTCCCGAAGCCGCATCTCTTTTCAAAAGCGTAGCTGCTTCGCTTGAAGTTTCTAGGTGCGTAGTTCAATTGGCTCATCATGTGCATGCTACAGAAACAACTATACGCCTACGCGCTCCTTACACGCTATGGACATTTGTAGTATAATATGGTAAAGGGGTGGAAGAATGACTGTTGTGAGAACAAAGGAAATACAAGGGAGAGGATAGAGTACGGCGCAGACTTGTATAGTATAGTTTATGCGCCACAGAGACCGGCTATCTGCCACTGTGGTGTTATGGCTGTGGGGCTTGGCTGGTAGCCAAAAGCGCGGATTTGATACATGCCGCGATGGTTGCATTTCCACAGGTCCGTGTACTGCGCGTCGTCAGTACACGTTGAAGTACCGCAGATGGTCGGAATTTCCCCAGCCCTCCAATACCAGCTTTACTAAACCAAAATCATCATCATCATCGTAATGCATCATCATCGTAATGCTCTTAGTATAGCGTAGCATATCCCATCAAGGGGATGATATAAAGATAAGCGAGCATGATAAGCAAGGATGTGTGATTGAGGGAGGAGACAAGTGGAGCGGAGAAAAATAAGTCTTCTAAGGCACAGTTTACGTGCCGAAAAGTGTCGCTACGTGGCAAGCAGTTTTTAGCGTAGCATAGCCTAGCAAAGCCTGGGAAACAGAAGTGATGACGAAGAGGAGTGATGCGAAGGAGACGACGAAGCATGTAGTAGGTGAGAGAGTAAAGCCTGGCATTTATTTCCTTTCTATACATTACTGAGGAGATGTGAATGGGAAGTGATTGTGCGGAGGAGTGGTGTGAAGGTGAAGAACAGGCATATGAAGATAGAGGGGCATATAGAACAAGATAAAAAAGAAGAAATAAAACATGTAGAAGATGTAGAAAGAGGATAATAAAGGAAACATGCAAGAGTGAAGTAGGAGAATAACGATGAAGAAATATCTCAGTCGACGTTCGCAAAGTTGTGGTGTCTGTTTGTAGCAACGCTATCTTTTCAGGTTTCACGGGCACGGAACGAAAATATAATGGGTTCTGCGAGCATGTTTCTGCGTCTTCAATTACGTCATCATTTTCGTTGAAACTGAAAGGGATGCGACATTTAGCAAAGTCACGGAACTAATGGATCCCTAAGCTTCTGTTCCATTAACCCTGACGAGTAGCGCAGTCTTTCGGCGGCAGTATGTAAGGTATCGCAAAGTCGTCTCAGTGGAACCACGAGCAGTCAGAAAAAGTACATGAAACAACGAAGACCTTTCAGTAAGGTCCGTAAATAAATACCATAAATAATTGAAGACGATAGAAAAAGATTCTTTTATTAACATGGCTCGAAAGCACATATCATCCTTGCACAATACTGACTAGAAGAGAAGCTCAGGGGAACATGGACGTTTCAATCGATGAACACATCGCATGTACGATTTCGAACAGCGAATGTCGCAGGAGCCAACGTTTCGACGAGCGGACTTGTCTTCGTCAGGGCGGCAACTGCCTTCTCCAGCGTTCCTTTATCTATACCTTTGCACACTCTCCCCCAACCTCAGAAAGAGAGGGGAAGAAGGGCAGCACGTGCGAACAACAAAAAAAATTCACAGCATATCCACTGGGTGAATGATGATGAGTGGGCGAAGCTCCGGATGGAATCATCGATAAACCGTGAATCTTCCGTGTAATTCGCCCAGTCGATCATCATGTAAAGACGTGAGAAACATTGTGTGTATATATACAAATCAACTTTCATTTGTTCTTAGACGATGGATGGCTTGCGTTCTAGTAACATTCTAGTAAGTAGTTACATTCTAGTAAGGGGCAGAGGCCACAGCGTCTTACGCAGCCCCTTACACAGGCCGGAACGCGCACCGTGTTTGCCGACGCCATCACATGACTGCTGAGAGAGTATAGGGCGGAGAGGCCACAGCGTCTTACACCAGGTGCAGGGGTAGATGGGTGACAGGTGTTAGCGTGACTAATATAAATGGCAAGAGCGAAAGCTACCAAAGAATCCGCTCCTTGTACATATCTTGCATATGCATTGTGTGCGCAGCACCAGAAAGCAGGATGAAAAAGGAACACGCGGTCCGAACAGAAGTTGCTCCTATGGCATGTGTCCCCCTCTCCACCCCACACTACCTGCGCCGCACCAATGCATTTCACCGAAAGCTTGTGGCTAAAAAATGTAACTACACTGTTTAACACCGTTGCTCTTGTCATTGTTCCATCCTTTATTCAGGATACACTTCACTTTCTGTAAATTATGGAGACTATTAACAAAATACAAGCGCTTTCAGATCAGGCAATTCTGGTAACGCTAGATGTCACCTCCCTATACAAGAATATACTTATCACAGAAGGAATCGAAGCGCTCTCGAAGGCAACACATAATAGCAAACGTGCACACGCCGCTGAAGTTTACATCGCGTTACTGAAATTAGTACTTACACTCAATAACTTTGAATTTGACTCGAACAACTACCTTCAAATTTTTGGCACCAGCATGGGAACTCCTTTTGCGCCGACCTACGCCAATATCTTCATGGAGCAAGTAGAAGCACAGCTTTTGGAATTGTCGCCGCTAAAACCTCGCGCTTAGCTCCGTTACATAGACGATATCTTTATTATTTGGGAACATGGTGTAACTGCACTAAGCACATTTTTTGAGCATTTCAACAACTTTCATCCCAGCACTAAGTTTTCCATGCACCACCCTTCTAGAAAAATTGAGTTTCTCGACATGACAGTATCCATCCAAAAAGGAAAACTAAAGACGACACTTTACAGAAATCCAACGGATAGCCAGCAATATCTAGATTATAATAGTCATCACCCGCGGCACTCAAACAGGGGATATTTATAGGTCAGGCAAGGCGCATAAGAAGGATTTGTAGCAACGACGCGGATTACGTTCACTACTTAAGCAATTTAAAGGCAACCTTAGCTGAACGAAATCCCCAGCACGACGCTCTCAACAAGGCATACAATGACGCGCTTAAACTAGATAGGACACCAGCACTAGAAAAAAGAGCCCCTAAAGCAAAGGCCAACGAGCCGCTAGCATTCATAACGAAATACTCCAATGCGCTTCCAAACATAAATAATATTCTTTGGAAATACTGTCCAATACTAACAAGCAACGAACGCCTTGGAAAAGCGTTTCCGGAAATACCAAGGGTCACATACTGCCGTAATAGAAAATTCAAGGACCTGTTAGTACATGCCAAAGTGAACCCTCAGGCCACCGCCTGCGTAATAACTTGCTCCCGTTCCCGATGTAACACTTGAAAGCATATTCAAAATGATCTTCAAGTTAAAAGCACGGGAAGTGACTATGTCCATCATGTAAATTCAAGTTTCACTTTTTCTAGTTCAAACGTTATTTACAGGTTGGAAAGTTCACTCTGTCACAAGCAATACATCGGGAAAACTGGTCAACCAATTAATGTTAGATTAAATGGGCACCGCGCGACACGGCGAATAGCCTGCCGAAGGCAGTGGCGCAGCATTTTAATACGACAGGTCATAATTTCGACGAACTGAAACTCTACATATTTCAGGGAAACTTCCGCTCGCCAAGGGACAGAAAGTACAGGGAATCGTATCTCATATACAGGTTCAGTACTCTCCTGTCTACAGGCATAAACCTTTCAAAGGGAACCCTTGAGTCCATTAGATAAGGTGGAGGGTTAACAAAGAAAACAAAAGGTTGGGGTATGCACAAGTTAACAACGTTTCTCCCATAAAGTCTACTTTCAGGTGCGGAGCCGCAATCCAATTCGACGAGAACAACGGCATTAAACAGTGTAGATACATTTTTTAGAAACAAGCTTTCGGTGAAATGCATTGTTGGTGCGGCGCAGGTGGTGTGGGGTGGAGGGGGTACACATTACACAGGAGCAACGTCCGAGCGTGTGTTCCTTTTTCATCCTGCTTTTTAGCGCTGCGCACACAATGCAGTTGCAAGATATGTACAAGGAACGGATTCTTTGGAAGCTTTCGCTCTTGCCATTTATATTAGTCACGCTAACACCTGTCACCCAACTACCCCTGCACCCAACCCCCCCACCCTTTTTAGGGGCGAAGCTCCTTATGGCGTGGCCCGAGCGTCCCGTCGTAGGTAACCGCCTCTCGTGCATGCAAACTGCAGTTGGGTGACGATATACTAGATGGCGCTGGTCGTCATCGCCCTTTCGGTGAATATGCCGCGGTAGAGCTCGACGACTCTCCCTCTCTCCCCTCCCGTCTCCCCCTCTCCCTCACAACCGTTCAACGGTTCCCCCCCTCTCTCGCCTCGCGATGCCGACGGAGGCAGCGTCTGCTAGCGAGTTTCTTGTTTCCCGTATATATGGCACTGGATTTTGACCTCCAAGGTAGTGCCTGTGTGCGATTTCTCCTGTGCGTGATTAAACAATGAAAATTCACAGCGTACATGTAAAATTAAAGTGAGCTGCAAGTTACCATAACTCATCGACCGTTTAGCATAAACCCGCGCGATCTCACGTCGATGATGTACTGCGCAGAATTCACGGTTTACCGATGAACCTCCGCAGCTTCGCCCACTCATCATCATTCTCCCCGTGGATATGCTGTGATTTTTTTTATTGTTCGCACATGCTGCTCTTCTTCTGCTCTCTTTCTGAGGACGGGGGAGAGTGTGCAAAGGCGTACATAAACGAAAGCTGAAGAAGGTAGTTGCCGCCCTGACGAAGACAAGTCTGCTTGTCGAAACGTTGGCTCCTGCGACATTGCCTGTTCTAAATTGTACTTTGCGATTTGTTCATTGCAGAATACTCGTATAGTTTTGTTTTGCTGCAGGCAGTACTGCGATACACCGCACTGAAATGTGGACACGGAATAGTGATGTTCTCCAGACGAGTCAGGTGCAACTGCCAACCATTGAATAAGGCTGAGATCAATATTCGCACTTGCACTCATGTGCAGTTACATTATTCAGCGCACCTATCTGATGCCACCACTTGAGCATTGGTCTGTCAGCTATTAACTGTGCTTTAACGACACACCGTCTCCTGTAGGAATCAACGGACGTATTCGTAACATACAAGGACTCTCAGGAGAATGTGATTTCCGGAGAGAGCCTGGAAGCATTGAATGGGTTTGTAAACTCAAAAAGCAAGGAATTCGGCAAAACGGATGTGGTGTTCTACATGAGCGGGTAAGACGAAGTTACATCAGGCTACGTACTTTCTTATTGTTCCTAGAGATCTTCATATACTCGAGCGTATTTTCCAGGCTGTTTGATTATTTGTTGTCCATTAAGAATGCTCAATATTGGATAAGAGTATTACGTACATTACAAAATATCGAGCAACGTTTTCATAGCTTATTGCATGTGTCTATACGCTGCGAAATCATTTTATGGTAGTTTGAATTTTCAGAACGAGCCATTCTAAAAGTTTATGTTCAGTCAACATTTTCTCGACGGCGCTGTTGAGCTTATGAATGTCCCTGTTTCTCTAATTATCATCTGCCAATGAATAATTTCACAACAATAATTTGCGAATGCAATAAATTCTTGCTTTTCCTAATTGCTGCTTTCGATATTTATGTTTAATAGAGTATCGGCAAGAACAATTTTTTTAACTGGAACTAGTCTCACTAGTAAAGCTATGACTTAGAAAGGCCGACCAAGAGGCCATCACGACATATAGAAGTGCCGGTTTAAAATTTTATACCAGATATTTTAAGCGTGATTGTATCTTAAATTCCTCCTGTATGATCGTTTAGCGCTTTATTCAAACTTCACCTGTAACGTAGTGTTTACCTCTTTTAAAGCTTTCCGATTTCTACAAAGAAGGCTGATGGTGTGACACGAGTGTACGCATCAGGTAGGTTTATCAAAAGACATACTTCTAGCACGAATCGAATGTTTTAGGGGCGAAGCAACTTAGGGCCGAGGCTTGTCCGTTGTCGCTTCGTAGCCACGCTCGCGCTCGCTCTCGGCGCGTGTCTCCCGGCGCTCGATCTCTCTCTCTCTCTTTCATGTGCTGTCGTGAGAGCGAACGAACAGCGCGCGCTGCCCATGGAAGCGCTCTTGCTTCTGTGAACGCTTTACCAGCCCGAGGGAACGTCAGCGCTCCCTCGCCCGCCAGAGACAACGCTGACACAGGCAGCGTCTGCTGGCGAGTTTCTTGATTGAAAAAATCGACTGCTCGCTTGGCACAAACGTTGACCGGCCACCCCATATATATAGGCACTTGATCTTGACTTGCAATGCAGTGCCGGTGGGCGATTTCTCTTGTGCGTAATTGAACCATAAGGATTCGCGCCGTGCGTGTTAACTAAATTAATCCGGAACTCGGCACGATCTACGACGTGGGAGCGCAGGAATCTCGTAAGGACCAGGAGGAAAAGTTAGAACGCCTGTGTAAATACACGCACGCGCTGTCACTCACTTACATGCATGAGTGGGCAAGGTCACGGATGATTTACGGTAACACAGAACGATCCCAAGCTTCACCCACTCTTCATGGTTCATTTCGTGGAATTGCGTGGATCATTTTCGGTCGGGAAAAATTACATTTACTTTCACAAACGAAAAAAGAGGCTTACGTCCAGGCTGCGCGCGAGGTGTAGCTCTCCCTTGGGATATTCACGCTTGTGTATTATCGGCGCACATCGACTCAGAACTTTCGACAGAATATATGTCATATCATTTCGTTGCATAAAAAGCGATTTTCTTACGCGTCACATGTTCGTTCGATAATGCTTTCGCTCATTCATTTGGCAGTGACGACAACCCATGCATTGCTGCCGAAAATATGTAAAAACAGCAGTTCCTCTTCTTAAATTGAACATTACAACAAAATAAAAACACGGATAGCTTATCATAACAAGTTCAAAAACCAAATGGCATACAAAGCAATGTGTTACAAAAGCACAATGGCTGAATGTGTAGATTTACGAAGGAACCCGAAGTGCGAGACTGAAAAAACTAAATTGGAGGCATTGCTTTTGTTTTATCTTGTAAGAATTAGAATATACCTTGTACCTGCAAACGAGGAGGAATTCTTCTCTCGTTGAACGCTTTATGTTCAGTAAGATATGTCTTTTTGTATTTCACATGTCGTCTTTCTAAAATGGAACTGTATACGCAAATAAGGATATGCGACTGTTGGCGGAGCCTGTACAACCAAGAAGGGGGCTTTGATTAAAGACACTGCAAAGACCTACGAGGGCGTACTGACAACTGTGCACGAACTGCTGCATTTGTGAGTAATGCCAGCTTTCAAACGTTTTTGAAATGAAGCAAGCGGCACTATAGACATAGCGCTTCGAAACGTTGATAAGCAAAAAGCTACGAAGGGGCTTTTTATCCAATATATAAGATATGTAGCTTTCTAGGAAAACGACCTCGTCTTTTCCACTCCCATCCATCATATAAATATTGTACACTTATTAGTCGAACCTAATTATGTAGAATTTAAAGAAAGCACATTCAAGGAAGTGAAACATTTTCAGCAGCTACAGATGTTAGGACAGTGGAATGGCCTCTTAAACAAATGAGCAAAGTAGTTTTAATAGACGCAGGAGTAAATCACATACAAAAATAAAAGAAAAAGTAAATGTGCCATGTACCGAGATGAGATAGGCGAGGCAACATTTCTGCGAAGGAAAAATTAAAAAAAAAGATAGATTGCTGATAGAACAACAAACAAATTTCCACTAGTTCCATGCGAAACATGCTTTTATTAACGTACTTGGAGAGGTCATACGTATCCTTCATGTACTCTCTGAAAGTAACTGCAACCAAGAAACACTCAACATATGTAACTATACATGATCTGTCTAGTTCACAAATTTTTCAGAATCGTTCTACAATTAGACAACCGTACTCACTTCAGGTAATAGGCCTTGCTGACGCAATAGGTATTTCACTTAACGGATACAGTGTGCTACGTTCCGCTTCGCAGCACCCACCGTGGAAGTAGCGGATTGTACACTGTGACCATTCGCAACTGTTACAAAACGCGCATCTCTCGCCCACATCCGTATGCACTTCTCTGAGCTTCAACACAAATACTCCTGTCCTGAATTCTATACGGATGCGTCAAAGTCCAGTGATGGTGTGTCTTACGCAATGGTTGACCCATCCGCTTTAGATGATGGCGTCCTGCACCCAGATAAAAGTATATTTACAACAGAAGCCTTCGCGATACTGGCGGCTGGGAAACACATCAATGGGTTACACATGCGTAATGCAGTGAGACACACGGATTCTTTAAGCGATGTGAAGGATTTGGAAACAGTTAAAAGATACAGAAACCCTATAATTGCACTTCTGCGTTCAACCTTTTGCACCCTGTACTCATCCCACCAGGACGTCGTGTGGCGCTTGGTCCCAGGGAATCGTGAGATTGATGGTAATGAGTGAGCTGATCACCTAGCCACGTCCGTGCACACACATACTGCCAACCCAAATGTGCCTTTCCCGGTAAATCATATAAAGCCGCCATAAAGAGAAAGGTGAGGGCCTACTGCAAGTGCTGTAGGGTAAACGAGCAAATAATAACCTACACATAATAAAATCGCGTATAGAGGATTGGCCACCAGTATCCAAGGCACGTCACACACAAGTAACAATATGTAGACTCAGAATAGGATACACACACAGCACACACACTTATCTAGTGCCTGGTGATGATTCGCCAAGGTGTGGTAAATGTGCTAAGCCACTTAGCGTGCTTCACATTATCATTCCATGAACTAAACTAGAATCTCAAAGAAAAATATACTTCCCATTTTCCTCCCGGCATCACCTACCACTTCATCCCTCCATCTTTTTCAGCAATTCATCTCTCTTTAGCTACCTTCCCTCCATGTTTTTGAGCAATGCACCTCTTTTTAGCTATGAGTCCGTATTGAAATTTTTATCAGACATGCAAATTTTTCACGCGATTTACCTGATGACCTGTACCACGGAGTCCAGTAGAGGCTGCTGCTGCTGTATTTGCTTTAAAGAAAGCACTTCCTTCCCGGCCATTGGGTTCAACGACCTGTTAGGGAGGGATTTGTGCTATTCAAATATCTCAGTTTTTATTGTCATGTTCACTCTTCGTTCATTGAACACGCATAGACTACCCCACCCGTCAGTGTCATAATTATATACTATATATTTGTTACACCCTTTAGAGCGATTTGAATTTAGATCCCTATAAAAACATGCTACATCGTGTCATCGTAATCCATGGGTAACAGTTAACATCACTTCTCGAAATGGTGCTCTTTGGTCACACTTGGACCTTGCGCCACTAAAATCCCTAGATTATCACAAAATAAATTGCGTTTGCGTTCACGGCACACAATATCTCACTAGCTAGGCTATGCTTACGTGGAGAAAGCGCTAACAAAAAGGAGGTCCTCAAATGTAATACCTCCCAGTCGGAATACCGCGCTTCTCTGTTAACCTATCACATTTCAAAAGAAAAGCTTTCTTGAATTGCGCTAAAATCTGCAGTATTCCAAAAATACAAGTATTTTCAGAAACCTTCTTCTATGTTTCATTGTATACACTGCCTTAAAAGTGTGTCAGCGGCGTAATTTTTGAGCAATTCTACTACAAGTGCACTATTTTTTAAACTTCTGAATACGTTGAAATATGCATTGATCCTCGTTTCAGAAGACAACTAGGTTAGCCTTCTTTCTGCTGCCCTCTCCACTAACGGACACCATAAAACATGTCATCCCTCTTCTATTACAACTGTCCCAGTGTTCTACAGACTGTTTATGGCTGAAATTTCGAAATTCTGTATGAAAGAACGGTTGCTCTCCTAATTGATTCCGAAATGTTGTGTTTCAATCTCTCAATGCATTTCAATGGGTATCTTTGTAAAATAATTAAATGTAATTGTCAATTTACAGGTTAGGGGCAGTTCACAATGGTGATACCGCACCTGCAGAGCTCAGAAACAGCCCGGGTGCTTGGCAATGTCCCAGCATAGGTGACTATGTGATGGTCGCCGACATGAACGTGAACGTTGAACTTGGAATCTCCACATGTACTCATGATCAAGTTGTGGCTTATATTAGGTGAGCAGAAATTAAACTTTGTCCTAGCTATTCTTCAATGATATGTATATATATATGTGACGCTATAGACGGGAGCCGTGCCGTGGTTGATGCGCCATGGTTTATTCTACTGCACGCGCCCCTTCTTCTTCGTTGTCGCCTTCTTCTTCCATCTCTTGCTTGCTACGTACGTCACAGATTCCCCGTCCCTCCGAAAGAAGAAATAAAAGCAGTAAAAGTATCAAAAAACAGACTAAGGAGAGGAAACACACACAAAAAGGAAAAGTCACAATGCGCAGACACTTCCGCATGTCCCAAGTTGGTTCCCGTAAACTTGCAAAAGCTTCAGAGTGGAGGGTGGTGCAGTCCGGAGAAATCTAGATCTCTGGCGGCCGGGGCTGGCTTTTCCAGACCGGACAACGTGAGCACGCCCTGAGCGTCGATACTGATGGGGATGCAGTTCGCGACCACGTCATAACCGCATTAGACATGTGCATGTTGTAGTATCCGCACATCGGATGTCGTGAGCGCCGAAGTCTTTGTCGTGGCCTGTAGACACGTAGTGCTTCGAAGTTGTGCGTGCGTTGCATGAAGCTAACGGGGCGACGTCCATGTTCTTTCGGAATGCATAGGGTCGGCTTGATCTTTTGTCGCGTTCTGTGGCGTTGTTCCACCTGTTTTGACTGTAGGCACTGCCTGGACCGCTGGGGTAAAATGCGTTTTTCATGGCGTTTATTTCGGTGAAGGTGTCGTTCATTGCGAACTTGCCTTCGCTCTAGTGTGATTTTGTCCAGACGACTTTCTTTAAGCCGCAAGTGGGGTTTTGATAACATTTTCGTTTGGTGATGTCTCTCTGGCTATCACAGAGGCTCTTCGGCTTGCCCGTGTTTGGCTGCCTGATGTTGCTTCGAAGATTGTTGATGTGGCGCTCTTTTCCGGTCAAACGTCTGATATTCGTCACATGTGGACTTGGTGGCCAGCGCAAAGCTGTTACCCGGTGGAGTATTTTGAGGCTTGACTGGTAGTGATGATAGTCTACCATAATTGGTAGAATGGTCCCCAGAGGCTTCTTCGAAGCTGTACAGTGTCTTCTTGTCACCAAAAATTGTCGCTGCCTTTTTGTTTGCGGGATTGATGCTGGTCTTCAATGATGAGTCCACATGCTGTCGACTTTGAGGTGGTTTAGTAGTGGGCGGCAATGCGGCAGACACGGCTTGGTCAGGTAATGCTCGCGAGCGCACGTCTTTTTCGGGAACCATCGCACTAGACTCTTGTATGGCGTGAATTTTGGTGAAAGGGCCGAGGCTTGGTGCGTTATTTTCTCGGTGCATCAACTCGTCTACCGTGAATGTAGTAACCTTGCGAAGCAAGCAGGCGAGTTTACGAACTACACAGGAGCGACTTGTAGGAAAGCCAGATGGTGCACCACGTACGTGAGATGTTGAATCAAGTGCATGCGATGATTCACTAATGTCTCCAACACTACAGCGCAGTGAAGAGGCAGGCGACCGCGAATTTTCGGCACGCGGGAATGATGGGAAAGCTGGTGGGAGATTGGGCCTTTTAGAAACACGAATTGATGACAGTTGAGAGAGCACTGGCTTCACACGCTTGAAATTACGAGTTGATTGCTGTTCAGGGATCACTGGCTTCACATTGTCTCTTGATAACTGTAGACTGAGACAAGGCGTTTGAGTGTGCGTCGTGTATTCTGAGCGTTGCAAGTCTGGGATTTTTGTCTACGATTTAATAATATGCGGTCTTGTTCGGGAATTATAATGACTGCATGAAAGCTGCTCATACCTTCCACGGCTGACTCGAAATTTGTCCAACTGGTGGCTGATAGGCGAGTCTACACCGTAGTCTTTAAATCGAGCGATCATTTCCTCTTTGATCTTTTTCCACGTTTCATCGTTTAGGAAGATGCACGTCAGATAATATCGGAAGGCCTCACCGGTGAGGTAGTCATTGAACTTGGAGACCATGTCCCGTTCCGACCACGATGCAGCGGTAGCGTGGAGTTCGAAGAGGTTGAACCAGTCCTCCACGGGTCCATCGTCCGCTGATCCGGCGTACTTAGGAATGCTTAGGACTGTCGATGATGCTGCCACGAAGGTGGTCACAGCATGCAGCAGATGTCGGTGTCTGAGATCGAATCTCGGTCAAGGCATGGTGTTGGGGCTGTCGTTGTTGATGTGAGGCTGATGAGGTGGCTGCCAGGTCTCCATCCTGTCGACTCGTGTGACGCTATAGACGGGGGCCGTGCCGTGGTTGATGCGCCATGGTTTATTCTACTGCACGCGCCCCTTCTTCTTCATCGTCACCTTCTCCTTCCATCTCTTGCTTGCCATGTACGTGATATATATATATATATATATATATATATATATACAGTCAGCACGAGCGCACATAGGCTAGCCCAACAATGGATTTCCAATTTGCTTTAAGAAAATTACATAGAATGGCTGTCTGATGATAACGTTTGTCTACATTGAACGGGGCTATTGCGAGATTTCAAAATATCTGCAGCGGTTATGCTTGAAGATGAAATAGAAGGCTCTAGAAAGTGTAAAAATGTGTTTCATATTTGTCCTTTCTACAAAAATGTCGATGTGCATCAGCTGCTGCAGAGAAAGAAACGCTCTGCCTACTGATAAAGTTATTGTGTGAGCCCCAGCCCGACCATTCTAAAACCTTGACCATCCCAACCCATAGTCTACCATTCTAATAATTAAAACCTTTGATAATTCTGGTTGATAGCTTATTCGGCAAGGTACAAACAGGTTGGCGAGGTGTGTCCTCATAATAAAAGAGAAATCTGTGAATCTGCAACCAACACACTACTGTCAGCCAAACACAAACGAAGCATCAAATAACATCGATTGGTTCACACGGTAAGCATGTCTCCCGTGCCTGTGGTGGGGGTTGTCGTCCGCTGCTAATTCTGTTAAATTCTGGTCTCTTCGTTGCGCGTTCAGATTACTCGTCAGCACGCACAAAACTAGCTTTCCTTTTTCACCAGTGCTGCATGTGGAAGCGGTGATATCAGCTTGATTGTGCATTCTTTAGTACACACATCACTCATGTATCTTTCCGTCATGTGCGTACAATATCCACCATTATTGAATGCCGATATCCACCAGGTAAAGCAAATCATTCGTTTAATTATAGCCTGTCACTCTGTGTGCTAACACCGTCATGTTTTAAACAAGCGTGTATACAACACATTAAATTTTTATGTGCAAAGGCTCGCTAAATATGCCTCCAGGAATGCAAAAGAAATTGCGATAATTTCTTAATTACATGCACTCGTGCAACTACTAAGGTATTTAGGACCACAGCTTGTGTGAATATAAGAACAAGCCCAAATTAGGGCACTCAGGCATTGAAATGCCAGGATGCCTATTTAATGAACAATTTGATGTACTCTTCTCAGTGGATGTCACTGAGGAGACTAGATCCTTTCTTGCTTTACTACTACAACGGTCAAAACAATTCGACCTAGATTGTATATCTTGCTTGAAATATTCAGCGCTACTTTTTAGACGCAGACGCTACAGTAAACACTCAGGACGGGCGCTACTCCAACTATGTTTATCAAAACCACACAAGTGTTCCTTTATAGCAAATGTAGACAATGAGCGCATGCGCGAGGCCAATGAAAAGCATAGATTAATACATCTATTAGCCTTTATTTAGTAATCCAATCTAGCAGTCACGCAAACAGATAGATGTGGTGCTGATGCATGTGTCGCCCTTCTTCTTGATAAAGTGTGCTTCTGATGTTTCGCGGGCCAATTTGTCTTTACTGCGACTTAAAATTTTTATTCCGTCAAGTCGTGGCTTACAATCCGGGCAATGGCTGCAATGGGCGGGCAGGTTTAGGCATCTCGCTGACTCATCCTGTAATGAGAGCTCATGTTCCTTGGAGCTGGTTAACACAGCGGCCCGTCTGACCCACGTACACTTTTCCACACGTTAGCGGTATTTCGTAAACCGCGCGGGTGGAACATCGTCCAACCGGCTCCGTGTGCTTCTTTCACAGCCGTGAGGAATCTTGCCGCCCCCGTAGACCCTAGGCCACAGTTTGGCCCATTTTTGTGGGGTGGAGAAGGCAATCGGCACTCCGTACTTGTTGCCAACATTTTTCAGGTTATGAGACACCCTATGCATGTAGGGTATCACCACAGGTGTGGCGTCGCACCGTTCTTGTCTCCGAGGCTTCTTCCTTCCCTTGAGTTTCTGCAAAAGCGACTCCATCACGGCTGTCAGTACGTGGTCAGGGTACCCTGCTTTCAGAACCTCGCTACCTCACCCTTAAAGCTTGCAAGCATGATGTGAGGGCACGACTTGAGGATTGCCGATTCAAGCGAGAGAGTCGCGATAGCCCTTTTTACAGTCTTGGACTGAGCCGAATCAAATGGTAAAAAATCTTTCTTTCCTCTAGGACGATAACACCAGCAAATTCACCTATCCCCAAACATGATGTAAAGGTCCAGAAATTGGAGGCCATTTTCTTTTGGTAGCTCATACGTAAATGACAGCCCTTTTCCATGTTGTCTAAACTTCTGCACAACATCGTTAGCACTTTTTAGGGCCGAAGCTCCTTAGGGTGTGGGTCGTTCCCTCCTCCGTATGTATGTAGCCACCTCTAGTTTAGTTTATGAATGGCTCAATAGATGGCATTGTGTGTCCAGGCTGCTACCTCTGGTTTATGAACTGCAGCATAAAATTGACTCCCCGAGTGTGAGGTACATTTAAAACTCGATTTAACGAACTAATTTGGCCCCCAAATCAGTTAATAACGAAAATCACTAGGATTATAGTTCCTTTTCCTCCGACCGAGGACGAGGCCGAGAAGGAACATCGTCAGACACTCAAGAAACGGTACGAAGAGATTGAGAAAACTTCTAGAACTCCAACCACACTCAAGAAAAGGAAAATAAAAAGAAAAAGAAACCCGACGTTTCGCGGCCGACTCGGCTGCTTCCTCAGGGGTGACTGGGGCTACGTTGCAGCGTCGCCTTGGAGGCACTCACGCGGTTGGCAACACGTCCTTCCGCGGAACGCAGTCCATGCACATACACTGGGGGGAGGGCACCCAGAGAACGATTGATGTTTTGAGCCGTTCTCTGTATATGCCAGGATTCAAGAAGAACTCGTTTCTTCCAGTTTGTCTCTCTTTCCAGGATGGTCACTTTTTCGAAGTTAATTCGGTGGTCACGCGTCTCGGAATGTTCGGCGACGGCACTCCGCTCTTTGTTCAGCTTCCGGACATCGTTGGCATGTTGTTTGAGCCGTTCCGGGAAGTTTTTCGTCTCGCCGATGTATGAACAAGGGCAGTCGGCGCAAGGGATTTGGTAGACGACCCCGGGGGCTGTGTCTATTGTTGGCCGGTCTTTGGGGCGGGGGAGGAGGCGGCCCAGCGTGCTCGAAGGCACGTGCGCGATGCGCACCCCCTCTTTTCCGAAAATCCGCGCCAACGCCTCGCTGGCTCCTTGAACATATGGAACGGGTACGCGTTTTTGAGAGTTGGCAGCTGATGCTGATTGGGATTTGCGTAATCCCTTTTGCTCTGCGCGGCGGGTGACGGACCGAATGAAGTTTTTCGGATATCCGTTTTTCCTGAGGTCCGCAATCATATCCGAAAAACTTCATTCGGTCCGTCACCCGCCGCGCAGAGCAAAAGGGATTACGCAAATCCCAATCAGCATCAGCTGCCAACTCTCAAAAACGCGTACCCGTTCCGTATGTTCAAGGAGCCAGCGAGGCGTTGGCGCGGATTTTCGGAAAAGAGGGGGTGCGCATCGCGCACGTGCCTTCGAGCACGCTGGGCCGCCTCCTCCCCCGCCCCAAAGACCGGCCAACAATAGACACAGCCCCCGGGGTCGTCTACCAAATCCCTTGCGCCGACTGCCCTTGTTCATACATCGGCGAGACGAAAAATTTCCCGGAACGGCTCAAACAACATGCCAACGATGTCCGGAAGCTGAACAAAGAGCGGAGTGTCGTCGCCGAACATTCCGAGACGCGTGACCACCGAATTAACTTCGAAAAAGTGACCATCCTGGAAAGAGAGACAAACTGGAAGAAACGAGTTCTTCTTGAATCCTGGCATATACAGAGAACGGCTCAAAACATCAATCGTTCTCTGGGTGCCCTCCCCCCAGTGTATGTGCATGGCATGCGTTCCGCGGAAGGACGTGTTGCCAACCGCGTGAGTGCCTCCAAGGCGACGCTGCAACGTAGCCCCAGTCACCCCTGAGGAAGCAGCCGAGTCGGCCGCGAAACGTCGGGTTTCTTTTTCTTTTTATTTTCCTTTTCTTGAGTGTGGTTGGAGTTCTAGAAGTTTTCTCAGTTTAATTACCCAACCAGACAGACTTCTGTCGAATGTTTACCTTCAAGTACGAAGAGATGCACGACGCTTTGGATAGGGGATCGTTCGTCTCGTTGGGAGAGTTTCTCGTCACCTTCGACGTTTTCGACGTTTCTCGCCACCTTCGATGATTTGGGGGGGCGCTGCGAGCGCGCGACGGAGCAAGACGTGTGGCGCATCGGCTCCGTCGATTTTCGGCTGGAGCCACGGCTCAATCATCTGTACTCCGCCAAGCCCGACGTCCATCGACGCAGCAAATCATCTGGACCTCGTTGAAACCAAGGTTGACCTAGCGAGCCCACTTCTAAAGTTTTTACGGCCGAAGTTCAACCGGCCACGGGGGCGACGCCGTTATGCCTAACGGCGACGCCGGAACCCGGCGGCCTGGAACGCCGACGGCGTCGCACCGGCCACCCGAGGTAACATGGCAGCCTCCGCGTCTCACCTGCGGGGTTACGATCCCGAAGGCATGACCTGGACTACAGTTCCAACATCTCAAGCCCACAATTCCGCTGTTCCGTCTATTCGGCACCAATCGCTGAATGAAGCGGTCGCGCGTCGCGCGTCCGTTCAAGCAAAGACAGCGGCGTCCAACGCCATCCCGGCCTCCGGAACACCGGCCGGCAAGACGCAGCATCCTGTATCGCGTGCTGCAGGAGGCAAAGGCAAGGTTCTTACGAACTGGAGGCCTCGCCCATTCCCAAAACCGGGCCCAGACGACTTCGTGGTCGTGCTCAAGCCACGCGAACATGTGTCCCTGCACCAAGCTTTCTCGGAGAACCGCTACGGAGCCGCCTTTACAGCCTACCTCGGACCCGAGTTGGCAAAGTCAGTCACGGTTGTGCCGTCTCGTGAACAAAACCTCGTGTTGATCCACACCCCGAACCCGGCGGCGGCGGATCGGCTTCTCGGGGAATTTTCTGTCAACACTGAGCGTGGGGTGATCCCACTCCATGGATAGCTTCGACAAGACGGAGGCGATGTGTGCCACGGCGTCATCGTCGTTAGCAACTCGGACACCACTGAATCGCTTCGACAGCAGGTGCAATGGAGAGCAGGCACCATTGTCGAGGTGAGGAAATTCGGTTCCTCTAACAAGGCTCGGGTCACCTTCGCCGGGGAGGTGAAACCGCGTTTTGTGCATTATGACAACCTGCTTATACAAGTGCGAAACTACTACCGGACTATTCCAGCCTGCGGCCTGTGTGGGTCCGTCGGTCATCGAGCGGATGCGTGTCCCAACACGCAGCCCGACACGTGCGGACTCTGCGGTCAACAAGTTCTTCTTGTGGAGGGAGTGCGGGCCCCTCACGAGTGTGTTCCGCGGTGCTCGGTATGTGGTGGTGAACATGCAACAAATTCGCGAGACTGCGCGGCAAAATTCCGTAAACACAAGGTGATCGCTCTGAAGGGCGGGACAAAAAGGAAATCGGCAGCCAAGAAGAAGAGTCGCCATCTTGGCCTCCCCGGTGAGTCGCCGAGCCGGGACGACAACACCGCGAAGCCGGCACCATCTACCGGCAACGACGGCAAGCGGCCGCCGACGCAGCCATCACCACAAGGCGACAAAGGAAAACTGTCGACGACGCCACCACGCGGCGAGGCCATGCCCTGGGCCAACGCTGCAAAACATGGAACGCAGGTGAGCGGTACGGGCAGGGCTGCCCCCTCTTCCCCCCCTGCGGCTCGCACTGCCGAGTAAACCAAGATAGCAGCTCTCGAGGGCAAAAGTGAGATGTTGCTAAAAAAATAGCGCTCCTAGAAACCAAATCAAAAGAGCTTACCAATCCCTCCTCACCCGCAACTGATGCTATGGAGAGTGAGCCCACGGCCCCGACGGCAGCACTGAGCGCGGAAGCTGCACTTGAGGCTCGTCTAGAGGCCCGCATGGACGCCCGTCTTAATGCCTTAGAAAATCAAATTTCCGCGGCAATCACCTCTGCTATCGCCAAAATGACCGAAACAATCCACACAATCATCGCCCAGCACTTAGCACAGTCATCGCGTAGCGTCCGACGACCCGGCGGTCTGATTAAAGACGTGTCTGGCCGCTATCCCAAAACCTCGCGTCGCGCCATAGAAAATGATGTAGATGACGATGACGGCTGCACGCTCACTGGAATTGAGGACGCCACCCTCGCCGCGAGTGCTGGCTCCGCAGCCGCGTCCCAACAACAGCTTTTTAACTTCAATGACTATGCCGGGCAACCCTCAAGTTACACGGTTTCCATGTTACAATTCGGCCACCCCCATTCAAATTACTCAATGGAACTGCCGGGGATTCCGTTCCCGCGCCAAGCGGGCTCACCTCCGGCTTTTCCTATCAAATCTCGCTTCACTTCCCGCGGTGGTTGCCCTGGAGCCAGGGAGCGGCGCTAGCCTTCCAAATTATTCCACGTTCCAGCAGGACCCCTCTTCGTCTATATTCGTGCACAAAAATTATACAGCCAACCAAGTTGATTTGGAACTTAATACTGATTATTCCTATGCGATGGTCACCCTCCTTCCGCTTAAGAAACGAGACGCACCATTACACATACTCACCATCTACTGTTCTCCCAAACTTAAAAATGTTTCTTTCGCAGCACTCTTCAGTCGCGCCCTGAAGGATGTGGGCAGGGATCCCCTTGTGATCGTGGGCGATTTGAACGCTCACAGCACACTCTGGGGGTACGTGCGTGATGAGAAGCGTGGGCGCAAGCTAGCGGAACTTGCGTCCACGCTGGGCCTCACTCTTCACACTGACCCTGCACATCCAACGCGAGTGGGTAACTCGGTGACTCGGGACACGTGTCCGGACCTTACCTTCACCAAAAACATTAGACACGCAGACTGGGCCAACACCGAGGAAACCCTCGGCAGTGACCACTGCGTACTCAACACAACCGTCACAACCACACCATTGGCAAGACCCCACGCCCAAGCCCGCCTACCCGACTGGACAAAGTTCCGGAAAAACTACACCAATCTGGCCCCTATTCACGAAACAGGTTACCACGCTTGGTCACAAGAATTGGTTACCCACCTTCGATCGGCGGAAGCTCAAGTTCAACTCTCAGAGGCTACGCCAGGGGTGGACAACCACCTCCTTCACCTCTGGGAGGCGCGGCACAGCCTCGTCCGCAGATGGCGCCGCCAAAAACACAATCGGAAGCTCAAAATTCGCATTGCCGAGCTCACCCAACGAGCGGCAGAGTACGCGGCCCAGCTCGCCGACTCGAATTGGGTGGACCGATACAACACGGCTGCTAGACAAATGTCCAGCCGGAACACTTGGCGTCTCTTTCGCGCCTTGATTGATCCGACCCAAACCACAGCCGAGACACAAAAACATCTCCAACGGGCTATCCATGCCTTCGATGGACACACTTCAAAATTAGCATGCAAACTCCGTGATCAATACTCTGCGTCCGACGTCACACCCAATGGCCAGCGTACTCGTATGCAGGTTCCGAGAACGCGGAGCTGGATCAACCGTTCCGGCTCCATGACCTGAAGGCGGCCCTGACTAAAATGAAGCGAGGAACGGCGCCGGGGAGAGACAAAGTAACAGTGAAATTACTTGCCAATCTTCCCGACCCGGCCTACGACGCACTCCTTGCATACATAAACACAATCTGGCTTGGTGGGACACCCCTCCCAATCGAATGGAAGACAGCCCTGGTAACTTTCATTCCAACAGCCGGCAAAGCCATAAACATGGACACCCTTCGCCCCATTTCTCTCACGTCTTGTGCGGGAAAGCTGATGGAGACTATGGTGCGAGATCGGCTATCCGAGTTTTTGGAGAACCAACACGTATTTGCAGACACCATGTTCGGGTTCCGCCCGCACCGGTCCGCGCAGGATGTCTTGCTTCAGTTAGACCGCGAAATTCCAAATCCCGTCGAATACCCCCTTAATGACAAGGCAGTACTCGCCCTCGACTTGAAGGGAGCTTTCGACAACGTCACACATGACATCATTTTGACGCACCTTTCCCAAACCAACTGTGGACACAACACGTTTCGATACATCAGACAATTCCTCTCTGACCGACAGTCATATATCCGAATACAAAATGAAGAACATGGCCCCTACCAATTAGGCGCGAGAGGTACCCCACAGGGCGCAGTCCTCTCACCCCTACTGTTTAATCTGGCTATGATGAACCTACCGGCTCAGCTGGAGAATGTTGAAGGCATACAGCACGCGCTTTATGCCGACGACATTACCATATGGGCTAAACACGGCTCGGTAGGAGACATAGAAGCCAACCTGCAGCAAGCGGCGGAGATCGTGGACGCCTACGCTCGCCGCTGCGACCTTCAATGCTCCCCGACCAAATCGGAATTTGTGCACATCCGCTCCTCGCCAAAGTGCACTACCGAAATTGAACTGTCCTTGCAAAGCGGACCCATCCCAGAACACGATGAGATCAGAGTACTGGGTCTGTTTATTCATAAACATCGCCGAGTCGATACAACATTGACAAAACTGCGTAAGGTGGGGGACCAGGTGGGCCGTATGGTCCGCCGGGTTTCCAACAAGCATGGGGGGTTACGTTGCAGAGACGCCTTGCGGCTGGCGCATGCATTCGTAACCAGTCGAGTCCTCTACTCGGCTCCTTAACTCCACCTGCGCAAGTTCGACGAGAACGCCCTTGAGGTGATTCTCAGGAAGATGTACAAGCGTGCCCTCGATCTCCCAATAAACACGTCTAACCAGCGCCTTATGGGCCTGTGGATGGTAAACACTTTAGCAGAGCTCCGGGAGGCACACTTGACCAATCAATACAAGAGACTTTCAAAGACTCCGTCGGGTCGCCGCCTATTTGCCCGACTACACATCCACCATCCAACAGAGACGGAGGAGCACGTACGCATCCAGAAGTCTGGAGATACACCCTGCACGTGCGCCCTCTTCCGGCCACATGACACGTGACGACCACAGTGGCAGGCGCTTTGCGCGGGCGGAGGCACTGGCCCGCCACTATGGGAACAAACACGGCATCTTTTACGTGGACGCCTCCGGCCCTCACCATGGGGGATGGTACACGGCTGCAGTCGTCCACCAACACGTCACGGTGAATGGCCTCACATTCAGAGCACAGGACATAACACATGCGGAGGAAGTCGCCATCGCGCTAGCTGCCGCAGACCTTGATTCGCGCGTCACCGTTACAGACTCGAGAGGGGCCTGCAGAAATATTGATTGATTTGTGGGGTTTAACGTCCCAAAACCAGCTCTGATTATGAGAGACGCCGTAGTGGAGGTCTCTGGAAATTTTGGCCACCTGGGGTTCTTTAACGTGCACTGACATCGCACAGCACACGGGCCTCAACATTTCGCCTCCATCGAAATGCAGCCGCCGCGGCCGGGATTCGATCCCGCGACCCTCGGATCTGCAGCCGAGTACTTAGCCACTAGACCACCGTGGCGGGGCTGCAGAAATATTCAACGCGGGTATGTCCCACACCTGGCGTACCGCATCTTACAAAACAGCAATTACGGCGGGGCCCCCGCGTCCCGAATGATCATATGGGCTCCATCTCACATGGGCCTCGAAGGCAATGAAACGGCTGACGCCGCCGCCCGCGCGCTCACTCTCCGGGTAACGCCTTCAGACCCTTCCGAAATAGACCTCGAACCTAATCCGGCCTTAACATTTCGAGAAATTACTGAATTCTACCGATTCGGCCACTCAGTTTATCCTAAACCCTGTAAGGC
>CM023489.1:86430584-86434512 GCA_013339685.2 Hyalomma asiaticum | reverse complement strand
GACAAGGAAATCATCAGTAGAATAAGAATGGGCTGGAGCGCATTCGGGAGACATTCCCAAATTAAGACTGGAAACTTGCCACTGTCACTACAGCGAAAAGTATTTAATCATTGCATTCTCCCAGTTCTAACGCATGGGGCATAAGCAAGGAGGTTAACCAAAATCTAGAGAATAAATTACGCAGCACGCAGTGTGCAACGAAAAAAATTATAGGTGTAACGCTGTTAGATAAAAAAGAGTAGAGTGAATCAGAGACTAGATAGGAGTAGCTGATATTCTTATATCAGTTAAAAAACAGTGGACCTGGGCGGGGCATATCATGCGGAGGACAGATAGCAGCTGGACTGCAAGAGCGACAGAATGGATACCAAGAAAAGCAAAACGTAATAGATGAAGACAAAAGGCTAGATGCAGCGATGAAAAAGAGTTCGCGGCCATAAAGTGCAACCAACTCGCTTAGGACAGGGTAAATTGGAAATCTTTGGGAAAGGCCTTCGTCCTGCAGTGTACTCAACAATTAGCTGATGGTGATCATGATAAAAAATTCGCTTACTGACGTAATTAGGTTCGTAGGTACCGGCGCGAATTTCAGAACTGAAACACTGACATTCAATTTCTCTTTCATTATTGAACATAAAATCTTGATATTCACGATGTTATTGTTTGCAAATGTAAGTTATTATTCTAACCCACTACACCTTTTCCTTATGTGTCCAATTAACACCTGGCTCACAACCGAAGAATTCGTCATATGCAATCTCATTCCTGGCTGCTTCGCATGACAGCGGTTCCCACAACGCGTGCGATCTGCCACATTTTTATGTGTTTGACATCCCTATAGCTTTATTATGTCAAAATTTTGTTCAAATTTGTGATCTGCTAAGCTTGTATAATACTGCAGGGTTCATTTCGCTGTTTTAGACTTTTTCGTACTGAAACAAAATTTCCTCTGCCCTGCGTCGGTGATTGAGCGTACAAGAGACGAATAAATAAATAATATATGGTGCCAGTTACTTCGACGTATCTCCGAACCGTGACACCAAAAGCACAGATGACGCTGAAGAAGCCCGCAAGTGATGAAGACCCACGGGAACCCAAATGTAATGACCCATCTGAACCGAACGTGATGATGAACGTCGAGAAATGACAAACACTCATAACCGCCACATTAAATAAATAAATAAGTAAATTGTTTCTGTAGTTTTTCGTCCCACAATCACGATACAATTATGAGCTCTTTAACTGTGCACTGACATTACAAAGTACAGCGGTCTCAACAGTTCGCCTCCGTCGAAATGCAGCTACTGTGGCTGGGATTCGATCCCGCTGCGCTCGGATCAGCAGCCGTCTGCCATAGCCACTTGCCTAAATTGGCTGGAGCTATGATAAGCAAGTAAACATGTAAAATATAAATAAAGATGAGAGTAATTGCTGCTGTCGATAAGTACCGTTCAATTGCATATACCAATCAAGTCGATAAATTCAGCCTTCTATTTCTCTTCACCTGTTTTGGTAAATAACATCATCATTATCATCATAAGCCTGTCTACGCCCACTGCAGGGCAAGGACCTATCCCATGGATCTGCAATTATCCCTGTCCTGTGCTAATTGGCCCCTATATTTCCCTGCAAACTTCCTGATCTAATCTGCCCGCCTAACTGTCTAACGCCTCCTGCCACGCTTGCCTTCTCTAAAAATCCACTGTGTTACCCTTAATGACCAACGGTTGTCTTGCCTTCGCATTACATGGCGCGGCCAAGCCCACTTCTTCTTAATTTCCTATTATATGTCCCTAACACGCGTTTGTTCCGTAACCCGCTGCGCTCTCTTTTTGTCACTTAAGGTTAAACCTACCATTTTCCGTGCCATAGCTCGCTGCGTCGTCCTCAATTTAAGCTGAACCCTCTTAGTTAGCCGCCCAGTTTCTGCCCCTTAGGTGAGTACCGGAAAGATGCAGCTGTTATACACTTTCCTCTTCAGCGGCAATGGTCAGCTAGCATTCCTTATCTGACAATGCTTGCCGAATGCACTCCACCCCATTCTAATCCTCCTATTTACCAAATCCTCATGATTCGGATGCAAGAAACAAGAAGCAAGAAGGTAAAGGAAAAACACAGAAAGCATTTAGACTGGGAACGGACTGTTGCTTGAAAAATCTAAGAGGATCGCGGCACATAACCTTAGCCATGGTCGGCCATCTTATGGGCGAATACGGCAAAGAAAAATTCCTTCTTCAGAAATATCGTACATCGGTTCATATCATAAATACCACCGCTCCGCGCGTTTCCGTGAAGGTTTGTTAACACACACTCTTCCTCGTTGGCAGAATCGCTTGATGTGGTCTGCATTAAGCAACCGGCACAATTGCACGAATAGGATCCGGTCGGAATTATGCCATTTTATTGCAAAAGCGCAAATGTCAAACGCGTTAACTTCACTTCAACAATCAAGGCATTTTGTTAAGGATGCATTTATTAGTGTAACATGTACGAAAATACTGCCGAAATATTTACTAGCGTCTGATCGGACAAGTTGAAGCTTTAGGTTTCCAGCATTCGACAGCTAGGCCTGATGGAAGACATTGTTGTGATTGCTCCGCTCGCTGTGATGGCTGTGCTGACTGCGGTGTTTCGGTGGTACATACGCCTAATAAACAAAAGTGGTGGAAGTTTTCAGACATCTTTTCAACTGCTTGTTGACCAACATTCTGAAAAGTAGAAAAAGGTAGAGAAAAGGATGTGAAGAATTCTATAAATGTAGGGAATTTTCAGTGTAAGCCAAGTACTCATGAGGCACACATCCAGTATGCTCAATAATCTCATGCTCAAGAAACTTTTCACAAATGTAGTGCGTAGGAACATAGTTGCAGCGCGTCATTAAAACAGCGTGTTAATTAAGGGCAAGTATTATGTTACGGCGAACAAACTACCGGGATTCTGTTTACACCGTCTTCACTTCGTGTCCCATCAAACGCAAATGTTTGTTGTACATTGAAGGCAGTATGAGCACATCCTTCTATGACCAGATTTGTAGCCATATAACGCAGCTACGTTGAACAATGAAGAATTATTTTCATAGACCTGGAGCTTGGTGCAAAGTATTGTTGTTCCGTTTCTTGTTAATTGCAAAATAACTGAATAGTATAAAGTAAGGCCATTAGAAAACAACAGCAAAATATTTTACGGCTCAACTCTCGAAAGTCATGCAGCTTTACCTACCAGGCTAAGTAATGCCGCTATGCACAACAGTTGCCTCCGACATCACGAGCCCTCGGGAGCATGAGCATGGCTGTGTATACAAATAACACTTCAAGCGAAACAGGTCGAATGATTCCTGTGCGGTAATAATTGGCCCCGTCGGGTTGCTGCTTACGGTGCTCGTTCGAATGAAACTCTTCTTTACATTGTTCCACAACATTTTTCACAGGGCTTAAAAGAATGTTCATTGGGGAGCGAGTGTTGCTTTACTCGCCGATGCAAATGCTTTAATCTGCGAACTATTGGATAGTGCTTCCAAGGTAATGTAGTCAGAATTACCAAGGGTTTTACTAAAGACGATGCGACTGCAAAGCTTGACGAAAATGGATTCATCTTCTCGTAAATTTTGGCTCAATAAATATGGTTTCATGTTTGTGAAACCGTTCAGTCGTTAGTTTTGGAGCTAATTTAGGGAACACGAATTGCATACAGCAGAAGACTGCATTCCACGTACGTAAATCGCATCCGCTATGATATCAAGCATTTTGACAAGGGATATAGGAATGCCTTTACGCTGACGTGCGAAAATCGTTCTTGTGCCACTGTTTACACACAGGTGCTCTTTTTCTCTCTGTGTGACGTGCCAGCGTAACAAGCTAATTTTATGTTTCGTGATGGCGTGTGCATTCTAAATGCGTTGTTTTGTCATAAAGTTATGATATATATATAT
>CM023489.1:86348084-86428084 GCA_013339685.2 Hyalomma asiaticum | reverse complement strand
TCTGGAACTTCCTGTATCCTATTAGGACATGTACTTACTCATACTTATTTTCATGCTGCCATCTAAAAGAAGGAAAAAGAAACTTAAGGCGAGGTATTCTGTCTCAATTTTGTGTAATGGGAAGCTTGGCCTGTCTTAACAGTTGTGTAGATGGGTCATTGGGGCGATACTTATTGAACATGAATCTGGTGGCCTTCCATTGTACACTCTCCAATTTTTCTATGGCTTGTTTACGGAAGGGGAGTCAACATACTATTCCATGTTCTAGTATAGAGCGAACAAGGGTTGGGTATGCTAGGCGTCTAGTATCTGCTGATGCGATTCTAAGCAAACTTTTTAGCAAGTTCAGAACTGTTAGTCACCTATTTATCGCATTTCCGATCTGATGAAATTATGACACCTAAATAGTTATACTGGTCCACTTTCTTTAACATCGCACCTTGTAAATAATTCGAGAAGTTCATGTGGTGCTCTTTTATTTGTTACCGTTTCTTAAACCGTTTTACAGCGTAAGCTGTTATGATATCGCAACAAAGGCCGTTTTTGCGCCGTAGTTCTCCGCCGCTGCCGGTGTCCTAAACCGCTATCGCGCAAGTTTTACAAAAATAACCAGAACCGAGGAGGATTTATACCACGTCCTCTGCGTGGATTCAAACCCACATCCTCTGCGTGGCATTCGGGCATTCTATTACGGAGCCACGCCTATGCTTGAAAGATCTTCGCTAAATGACCCAAACAGCTATAACGTCTGTCGAGGAATCGCATTGACAAATGTAATGTTACGTGGCAGGATAATAATACGCCACTACACATCGGGGAAATTGTATTACGATTTCGAATTACGATTTCGAGGAATCATTTGAAAGAACACAGGACTGCATGGTTTGTAGCTCTGAACCCATTACAGAGGCATCATCAACATCATCATTATGAAACAATTGTCTTCAATATTTCCGTCATCATTATTGCGAAGCGCTGGCTTTGGAACCAATTCTGTCGTATCGCGCCATGTATCCCGCGGCAGGCGACGTGCGCAGCCGCGCCAGCAACCTGACTTGGCTCTTCGATGCACCTGATGGCGCCTACTCGCAAGGGGTGGACCGCTGCTGAAGAAGCGAATCGCAGAGCTGCGTGCGCGGCTGCAGCAAGGTAACGTCGGGCACAAAAGACAGCTGTGCAGACAGAAGCAACCCGTATTTCTCGAGAAAACGACATCAAAAGACGGTCTAAGATGTGCAGTTATACAGGTTTCGACGTTACAATACCGGAGTAAATATTGCGTAGTGGGTAGTTCCCTACTTCGAAATGATAATAGTTATGACGCAGGGGATACCTATCACCTCTTGTTGTTTTGTGGGGTTTAACGTCCCAAAACCAGCTGTGATTATGAGAGACGCCGTAGTGGAGGGCTCCGGGAATTTCGACCACCTGGGGTTCATTAACGTGCACTGACATCGCATAGCACACGGGCCTCAACATTTCGCCTCCATCGAAATGCAGCCGCCGCGGCCGGGATTCGATCCCGCGACCCTCGGATCAGCAGCCGAGTACCATAGCCACTAGACCACCGTGGCGGTGCACCTATCACCTCTACTTGTACTAGTTTTCTCAAGCGTTTGAAGTGGCTTCTGAGAAAGGCGCTCCTTGCGCTTACGCTGTCCCTGTCCGAATCTTTGTCACTGTCCGAACCTTTGTCATCCCAACACACCGGCGCTCCACAGACCTTCGCGAATTCATGACTCCCGAACGGCTGATAATCTTCGCGTTTCTCGCACCTACGACCATCTCCGCCAGCGATTCTACTTGCCTGGCCTTGCGCGTTCAGCGCGGCGCTATGTCAATGCTTGCGAAGTCAGCCAGCGCCGCCACAAATCATCGAGGCCACCTGCCTGGTACCTTCAACCCATCGACATCCATTCGGAGCCCTTCTACCGGGTCAGCCTGGCTCCTCTCAGTCCATTTCCAACATCTGCAGCTGGAAACAAGTCTATTGCTATTGCCACCTCAATGGCCCAGGTTCAATGCCTCCGTATGCTTCGAAGGCGTCGTGTGCTTGTGTTCTTCTTATGTTAACATTTCGTACGTAATCTACGAAAAAAACGGTGCGCATTTCTTATTCTTAAGTGTGCTCTAATAATATGTCAGATGTCAATTTTTGGTGGTTATTAGTTAATATATGTCCATAAAATTCAAGTACCCAAGGCGCGTAGCACCATACCGCAGGCGGAGCACTGTGGGTGTCAGTAGCACATGAATGCAATATTGTTAATTTGGACGGAGATGACGACTTTATGATGTTAATACTCAGATGATTGGTCATCCACGATTGTCACATTTGTACCCTACAATGCAAATATTCGGGTATATGAGACGAACGAGACGACCAGGAGAGCACCGAGACAGTGGTGGTGAGATAGATAGATAGATAGATAGATAGATAGATAGATAGATAGATAGATATATAGATAGATAGTGTGATGAGTGAAGTGCACGTATTTCAAAGTGCGCGCCATAAAAAAATGAAAGCAAGACGAAGACGACGTTGGCACGAGCGCTAAAGAAGAATAAAATAAGGAAGAACAGGAAGACCAATCCGAAAAGGCCACAAGTACAGCTCTGAGCAATCGAAAAACGACACGAAGAGACAAGAACACGAATGTTGAAGGCCCACGATAAAGATGGGTGATAAAAAAATGCAGCATATGCACGGAGTGAATGATCACGAGTAGGCGAAGCTCGGGAGGTTCATCGCAGATCGTGCCGAGTTCCGGATTAATTGAGTTAACGCGCATGCTACGAATCCTCATGGTTCAACTATACGCACAAGTGAAATCTCCCACCGGCACGTCGTTGCAAGTCAAGACCAGTGCCTAAATATATATATATATATATATATATATATATATGGGTGGCCGGTCAACGGTTCTTCAACGCGAGCATTCGGTATTTCTCAATCAAGAAACTGGCTAGGAGACGCTACCTGCGCCAACGTTGCCTCTCGCGGGTGAGGGCGCGTTCTACTTCTTTACGAGCTGGTAGAGCGTTCATCTAAGAAAGAGCGTTTCCATAGTCAACGCGCCCCTTTCGCTCTCTCTCTCTCTCTATCACAAGACAGCACGCGCCGAGGGCAGGAGGCATGCGCTGAGGGCGAGCGGGTGCCTGGCGTCTTTCGTTGGTTTATTTCATCAATCAATGGCGTTTTCGAAAAAATTTTTATTGTCTAATCACGCACAGGAGAAATCTCACCAGGCACTACCTTGGAGGTAAACAATGGCTGCTAATGGGAATGACGGACAGAAGAATTCGGCTTTTAGCTAACACTTACACTTCTACTTCTACTAACGTTTCCTACTGGAACATGCCAATGGCTGCTAATGGGGAATGAGAGACAGAAGAATTCGGCTTTTAGTTAGCGCGCACGCTGCGAATTTTTTATTGTTCAACAACGCACAGGAGAAATCTCCCACCGGCACCACCTTGGAGGTCAAGATGTGGTACTAGCGTTAAGACTGGTTACACACTACTACAACGAGGGACGAACGGGTGCCGCTATAAGGAGCTTCGCCCCTAAAAGCGCCAAGAGAACTGGCGAGGGGGAGACCCGGGAGAGACCGGGGAGAAGAGCCGGAGCAGACGTGGCTGAGGCGTGGTGGAAGGAAGAAGCTGACCAGGGCGCGGGAGTGGCGGCAGAGTTCCTGTGGCAAGGCCGCTGCAGGCTCCCACCTGGGCGTCTACCCGAGCGGTACAGCACCTGGCGTTGGCCAGGCTTTGCAGCATCTGGCGTTGGCCAGCCTCTACATCGGCTTCCCATCGTCTGGCATTGGCCAGGCATTCCACCGGCTCTCCATCGTCTGGCGTTGGCCAGGCATAACCGCGTCTCCGGTTGGGTCGCGTCCGATGCTCTTGGAGCATCGGACGCGACATCCGAAGGTCGTGGGTTCGGGTCCCACCGAAGGCAGGTTTGTCTTTTCGTCCACTTTAATTGCTTTCTACTTTCTCCACAATTACAATACCGCAAGTAACTTCCCCTGTGCTTTCCTAGGCTTCATTGTCTGTTTGCTCATTAACTTGTTTCTAACAGATAAAGAACGGGCCCTTGACCCCTTCCCTTTCGTTATTACTATATTATTTGTAAGTTAGAAGGACGACGATACATAGCCATGGATTTATAAAATGAAATCACGCAATGTTAGTGGCTTTCATAGGTACCGGCTTCACCATTCAAATACGTTATCGACAAACCTGAACACAGTCCCATTAATATAGTGCAGTAAAAATCGTAAACGTACAACTTACGAGACATTCGTCCCCTTCATTTGAGTTGCTTTGCGAGCCTGTACATCCTTGTGGGCAACCCACCTCTTTCTCTTGAAGGAACAAGTATAGTTAAATGATAGCTAGGATACAGATAACTTGAAGCAGGCCTTGGTTCGGGAATCATATGAAGCACTCAATGACCCTTCGAAGACAAAGAAAAAATTTTCTAGAACAGTTCTGAAGAAAAGGATTTTGCCGAACAGCGGTAGGCTGTATGCAAAATAAGTTTACCAGAAGACATCGTTCCCAATGCTGTAAAACATTATCGATAAGCATAGGCGTAGTCTATGCTCTCCGCAACATAATCGGAGTGGGTGTTTACTGAACATATAATATTCTTGCGATTTCGTAAGAATCCTGAGAACTTCCACTTCCCAAAGAGGAGACAGATGAATTTTTTAGAAAAAAAAGTGGCAGGTCCCTCGTGCAGTAGGAATTAAGGAAATTCGAAGCACGCGTCTGGAACTTAAAATGAATCTGCATTGTCTCGCTCTACCGATTTTGGTACGTATGAAGTTAACAAAACGGCTGCAAGAGCACCAAGAATGTGGCATGTAAATCATGCCACTCATTAACTCTTACCATGATTGTGGTGTTATGACCTGTCATTTACGTTCGTTATGAAGTCATGTGGTGGCATACCAATTTTCGTCTCCGTCACATTAATGAAACGGCCACCAGAGCACCAAGACCGTGGCATGTAAATCATGCCAATCACGACATGCATATGGTGACTTTCATGTTATGAACTGTCATTTACGTTCGTCACAGAGTCATGTTGTGGCGTCCCAGTTTTCGCTTACATGCCATTAATGACATGACCAGGAGAGCACAAAGATCGTGGCATGTAAATCATGCTGCTCATGACATGCATGTTATGATTTTCGTTTGATGACCTCTCATTATGATCGTCATGCGATTATTTTGTGGCCTACCAATTTACATGTACACCCCATTTATGAAACGGCCAGCAGAGCAGGAAGACCGTGGACTGTAAATCATGTCGCTCATGACATGCATGTCAAGATTTCCACGCTATGATCTGTCATTTAAGGTCGTCATTCAGTCATGTTGTGGCATACCAATTTTCGTATACATCCCATTATTCAAATGGCCAGGAGGGCACCAAGGCCATGGCATGTAAATCACGCCGCTCATGACGCGCTAATTGTGATTTTCGTGTTATGACCAAGTCATTTATGTTCGTCGTGCAGTCATGCTGTGGCATACCGATTTTCGTATATGTCTCATTACTGAAACGGCCAGGAGAGCACAAAGTCGTAGGCGGCTAGATAGATAGATAGATAGATAGATAGATAGATAGATAGATAGATAGATAGATAGATAGATAGATAGATAGATAGATAGACTCAAAGTCGCCGAAGTTCCCTAAGAAATGCTTCGCATTTAAAAAACACCGTGACTCATCGTTACAGTGTGAGCATTTGTGTGGTAATTTGAGAAGCCGACTTTTGAGGCTCGTTTTCTACAGTCGCCACCACCAACGTCTGTCACAGACACTATGCATCACCTCAAAACAGGAGATCCTTCCAGCCTCAGTAGCACCAGGCCGTTCTAAATAACTACAACCAGGCCACGACAGTGCTTGCGATTCCATAGAGTAAAGGCCCCTTAGAGGTGCCCTTTGCCGGACTGAACGGAACAGAATCGGTAGAGCAGCTGAGTTACGTTGCGTTGCACCCGATGTCTCACAGCGCGAAGTTTAAAAAAAGGTAGGTGGTACAGCAAAGCCGAACAATCCGCAAGCGGTTCGCTGTACTATTCAGTTAGAAGGAAAACATGTGTCTGGACGTCGCGAAATCACGATATCATTATGAGAGGCGCAGTAATGGAATGCCACCGAAATATCGACAACGTGGCATTGTTTAACGCACGCTGACATTGCATAGTGCACGGGCCTCTATCACGTTGCTTCCATCGAAATGCGGCCACAACAGCTAGGATTCGCTCCCACGACCTTCGGGGCAGCAGTAAAGCCCCATAGCTAGTAGAGTACCACGGTGGGCGTTTGTTCAATTTCAATGTTGGTTCACGTAGCAGATCTATAGGTATCCCGCCAGGGTAACTGTGTAGCGGAGTTGAGCTTTAGACCTGACCAACATGCTTGAAAATCACCCAGCCACAGACCTGCTCCCGAATTTATCACACTGAGCAGAAGCAGAAGCATCAGCAGCGGCCTGATATAGCTTAAGGAGCGATATGTGCAGCCTCACTGGCGCAGCGAGTGATACACGTAGTTTACAGGAGAAGCTACGTCAGCTCAACTTCGTAATCTGTCCGCGATGTCGAAGTCACCACTAACTTGGAACAGATCCACGGCATTTCGCCTTATGATCCGCAATGCTCTGATAACCTATGATGAGCTGAAGCACATACACGTCAGTCTAACTTCCCCATCAGTCTAACTACAATTTATTCGATACATATCGACTCTGGATGACCGGCAATGAATAAAAATCAGCTCAGCTTCTGGCACAAGGGCACGTAGGAGAGGTTTGCTGCGAGCCGCCCAGTCAGCGTCGCTACACGATGCCACAAGATAATTCTGAATGTTCCTACATATCACTGGATCCAAGGAAGGATGGTTTTGCTTGGTGATGAAAATTCGCGTGGCTAGAGCAGGTTTCGGGAAGACAAGAGAATTCGAATAGACGGAGAATATCTAAGCAATTTAAGATTTGCAGACGACATTGTGCTCTTTAGCAATGGTGGTGATGAATTACAAAACATCATTCATGACATAATTCGGGAAAGTATTAAAATTGGATTAAAAATGAATAGCCAAAAGACCAAAGCTATGCTCCATAGCCTAGCTAAGAAACAGGAATTTAAATTTAAGAGTGAACCCTTAAAACGTGTGAACGAATACGTATGCTTAAGACAGTTAATGACGGGAACTGCTATTCATGAAACAGAAATTCTCTGTAGAATAAGGGTGGGCTGGAGCGCATTGGGCAGGCATTACGAAATCAAGACTGGAAACTTACCGCTCTAACTAAAGCGAAAAGTGTTCAATCACTGCATTCTTCCAGTACTAATGTACGGTGCAGAAACGTGAAGGATAATGAAAAATCTAGAGAAGAACTAAGGAGCACGCAACGTGCAATGGAAAGAACAATGATAGGGGTAAGGCTAAGAGATAAAAAACGATCGGAATGGATCAGAGAACAGACAGGAATAGCCGATATTCTATTATTTAAAAGAAAGAAGTGGACCTGGGCATAACATGTTATGAGGAGGAAAGAACAGATGGACAGTAAAAGTGACGGAATTGATACCAAGAGAGGGAAAACGCAACAGAGGCAGGCAAAAGGTTAGATGGAGCGATGAAATTAAAAAGTTTGTGGGCATAAAGTGCAACCAACTCGTTCAAGATAGGGTGGATTTGAAATCGTTGGGAGAGGCCTTCGTCCTGCAGCGGAGAGCAGGTTCATCTTATAAACACTAGCCGGTGGCTTTGTTATCCCCGTCGCCGTTTGTTGCATTTGCTCATGGTCCTCTGTATGCGCACGACTGAAACGACCTGCTTCAGTCGAGAGCCTGATATATTTCGCTTTATTACAATGCGCTCAAGCATATAAATGTGATAAGAGTATTTGTGGCACCATAACGTGCACCATAACGTGCACCATAACGTAAAAACATTACTTGCGGCTACACCCACAAACCCATTGCTATACTCAAGCTTTAAGACTGCCAGGAAAAGAGAAACATGCACGAGGCCTTTTTCGCTACGCTGCTTACACGTCATACCTCATAAAGCGAAAGTATGCCTGAAAAAATACTAGTTCCACGCGCTTCGCATGACGGACCCCACCCACCAAATGCAGGAATCCGACATTTGTTCATTATCAACAATATCCCATGGCGACCTAGACTTCACATGCCATCTTCGCCGAGGAAAGTAACTTACCGGGCCAGCGGGTGTCTCTAATGTTGTGCATGGGACGCCTTGCGCTGTAAATAAAAGTGAAGTCGATTTTAAAATGAGGTGTATGGGTACTTTATTCCTAAAATAGTGCTAAGGCCTTTTTTATTAAAGAGTAGTTCTCCTAGGCGTACATGTTAAACATTCTAAATCGTGTCATTGGCATTATCAGGCACAACAGGCCGACGGCGGTAGTCAGGGTTCCAATCTCAAGAAAAGCTAAAGCAGGGGGACATATATATATATTGCCACCTTCCCACTATGTTATACACTGTTTTTTTTTCTGAAAGCTTCAATTAGACATTTTCACTAAGACTTCCAGATTTCTTATCAGTATTTATTGCAGAATTTCTTGCAGTTGTTATGGCCCTACGAAAATTAGGTTCAGCTACCTCATCAGTCGTAATTGTCACAGATTCCTTTAGGGGCGAAGCTCCTCTTAGTCTAACCTTGTCCTTCGTCAGGCGTCAGGCGTCAGTCGCCAGGCGTAACCCGCGTGCCGGGAGGCACGCGCTCGCCCTCGGCGCGTGCATCCCGGCGCGTGCCTCTCTGTCTCTCTCTCCCGGCGCGTGCCTCCCGGCGCGTGCCTCTGCTGTCTTGTGTGAGAGAGAGAGAGACAGAGAGAGAGAGCGAAAGGCGCGCGTTGGCTATGGAAACGCTCTTTCTTGGAGGAACGCTCTACCAGCTCGCAAAGAAGGAGAACGCGCCCTCGCCCGCGAGAGACAACGTTGGCGCAGGCAGCGTCTCCTAGCGAGTTTCTTGATTGAGAAATACCGACTGCTCGCGTTGGAGAAGCGTTCACCGGCAACCCACTTGCAATGAAGTAGCGGTGGGAGATTTCACTTGTGCATAGTTGAACCATGAGGATTCGTAGCGTGCGCGTTAACTAAATTAATCCGGAACTCGGCACGATCTACGATGAACCTCCCGAGCTTCGCCCACTCATCATCATTCACTCCGTGGATATGCTGTAGTTTTTTTCTCTATCTACAGCCCTCACTGCTAACAGTGATCCTCGCATCTTACGCACTTTTCATGCTCTTGTCCCCAGTCGTGTAACGGTAATTCGATTGTTATGGGTGCCAGGTCACAAAGGAATTATAATGAACGAAATGGCGGACAGCTTGGCGAGGGCGTCTCTTAGTGGTCTAATTGTCCCAATACTTCCGGCATCAGCACTCATAACTGGTGCAAGATTTAGGAGAAGGGCGATAAGGCAAGAATATAGTAATTCCTTATTAACTAATCTAAATGACTATCGTCACCTCTTATTCCCTTGGAATAGAAATGCATTACTGTCCAGAAAGCTAGAAGTTATCTTTACGCGATTAGGCTGTCGCATTCCAAAACTAAACTTTTACATGTACAGAGCTGATCTGGCCCCATCGCCTTTGTGTCCATATTGCGGCGAACAGGAATCTATCGAACATTATTTTTTAAAATGCACTCGTTTATCCTTATTAAGAAAACACACATTAGAAGATTCTTTTCAGCGGGTTGGGTCGCAATTCACCGTCTCTAATATTCTGTCTTTGGGAGCCTCCTCATTAGGACATTGCCACAGGGATGTGTGCTCTACTGTTTCAAAATTCATAATTGATTCAGGTCGGTTCTTTTCAAAAATTCGTACTTTTCACTGTTAATTTCATCCTGATTATTCGTTTCTGATTAGTATTCTATAGTACTTCAGGCTTAACTATTTTGAACTTCTGACATCTTCGCCAATCCCCCAGGGTGGGTATGTGCCAGATTTGAGGAAACAACAACAACAATGACTGACCCGCTCGTGAATATAAGCCCGTTGTAGAGAAGACGAAGTTCTTGTGCCGGCTGTGGATCAGGCTTAGAATCGGGCGGTAGTACCGCAAAGCTCGCCTTATTTCTTTTGTTGCCTTTTTCTAGCACACTTACTGTGATTTTGAGTTAGTCAGACTAACCTGATGTCTGTTTCTTCCCCTGGTCAATGGCATTCCCCCTGGCTAGGTTCTACACCGGCCAAGGACTGGCCCCTTGATACCCTTCAACGCAGCGGAGTCCACAGCATCCCTGTGGCTTTAGTGCCCACAAAGGGGGATGCTATTCCTATAAAGAATCCGAAAGCCATTCAAGTGAAGCTCCAAAAAGCGACATCCCACCTCCGAAAGATCTCTGAGGTGCGGCAATTCGGGCGTGGTGGCATCTTGTGCTGCTCATCAGACCAGGATTGTGCGAAAGACCTGCTCGAATGCTCTGAATTCGCAGCGAATCCGGTGAGCCCGTTTATTCCGGCACATCTTGCGTGTTCGAAGGACATAGTTCGCGGAGTTGAGACCAGCCTGACACCTTCAGAAATACTGGATCTATTCTCTGTTGCAGGCGCGATATCAGTTTATCGATGTACCCGCGCCATAGACAACAAGAAATCACCTACAGAATCGGTGATTGTTACATTCGTTGGAACAATCAGGCCTTCTGAGGTAAAGGCATGGCCACTGATTTATAAGGTCGAACCACTTTCCCCGCGGCCGCTGCAGTGCTTAAAGTGTTGGAGGTACGGCCATAGCATAAAAGGGCGCAGGTCGATTACTCGTTGCCGTCTATGCGGGGATAATCACGATAGCCGAGACTGTATAGCTCAAAACGAAAAATGCTGTTTATGCGATGGAGCCCACCCTGCTGATTATGTGAATTGTTCAGCGAAAGAGCGAGAACTTAGTGTTCTTGAAGTAGCAGAACGCAGGCGCTGCTCCCGTAGATAAGCTGTTACAGAAGTTCAGGAGCGCACAAAAGGCTATGCACGGGTTACGGCCCGCCATTCCCAAGTCATGGATATCTCCTTATCAAAATCTATAGCAGATGCTATTGAGAAAGCCACAGAAAAGGCTATGGAACGACTTGCTACGAATATTTTTGAGTCCTTGGCACAAATGCTATCCACCCAGCTCACACGTATCGTTGATGCATCTGCTTCACATACTACGCCCTCCCAAGATTTGGTTATGCCAATGAACAAAGACATTCAAGTTTCAATCGCAAATCAGGAATCTGGTTCTCCTTGTGCAGGAGCTTTAAACACCACCAGAACTTCATTCAGATAACTCGGACGAGATGGACATAGAATTGCTCAAGACTCTAAAACGCACTAGGTCTCCACTGTCACATAAAATTTCTGCCCGTAACGTTAAATCCAAGAAGTATCTCTCTAAGAAAAACTGTTTTGAGAATCTATTGTTGTTTCGTGGGGTTTTACGTCCCAAAACCAGTTCTATTATGAGAGACGTCGTAGTGGTGGGCTCCGGAAATTTCGACCACCTGGGGTTCTTTAACGTGCACTGACATCGCACAGCACACGGGCCTCAACAGTTCGCCTCCATCGAAATGCAGCCGCCGCGGCCGGGATTCCATCCCACGACCCTCGGTTCAGCAGCCGAGTACCATAGCCACTAGACCACCGTGGCGGGGCATCGAGGATCTTTGGAAGAGTGATTTTTGAAAGATGACATTTTAGATCAAGCGGTCTCTGCTGCTGGTACACCATCAAAATAGGTTCCTTGAAACTATTTTAGTGGAATTGCCGTTCGATAATGTCAGCAGCAGCAGATTTATCATACTTTTGTTCGCACCTGTCTCCAGATATACTTTCAATTCAAGAACCTTGGCTTTCGAATGGACAAAAATTCTTCCTAAAAAATTATAGACTACTTCGTTTGGACAGACCTTCTAAGGGTGGCGGTCTTGCGTTCTTTGTTTCAACTAAATTTAGTCATAGAGCAAAAACATCGTACCACTACATGTCGAATGACTGTGAAATTTTAGTATTAGATTTAAATCTTCCGGACTACCCCCCTTTCTCTCTTAGTAATGTATACTTCCTGCAGGGGTGGTACATACGAGATGTCTCGATGTAATGTTAGCTTGCAGAAAAGATACTTTGCTCAGAGGGGACTAATTCTCATCATGTGTCGTGGGGTTTCAGGACTGATTTATATGGAAGACGCTTATGGGAATGGGCTCATGATAATAATCTACTTTGTTTAAATTCGGGCGTCCCTACATTTGTTAGAGGTATATCTCGATCGGGTATAGATCTGACTTTTTCCAGTCCAGCTTTAAGCATATCTTCGTGGACCACCGTAGACTCAGCTACAAGCCGTGACCACATTCCAATCACTTTCGAGATTAATCTGCCGGTGACCTCTTCAGAACGGAGAATGGGCACATTTGTAAATTATTCTAAATTTCAGAAAGAATTAAGGACCTCCTTGGTTTCGCGTGAAGACTTGCAGGAAGATGCTAGGGCTATGAGCCTTAGTGCTGTCTTAAAGAGCACATTAAAGAACTCCACTTTTTCATTAACATCAGCAACTGGCAGATCGTTTAGCCCATGGTGGAACGATGAATGTGCGAGGGCGTATAGAAAGCGAAAAGCTGCGTGGAAAAAGCTGCTTGCCAATCAATGCCCGGCAAACTGGAGAGATTACACATTTGTGGTGGCCGACTTTAAACGTACAATAAATAAAGCAAAAGATTATTACGATATTGGCAGGTTCAATTATCTTTCTCAACCTCAAAATAAAAAAGCTCTTTTTAGATTTTTACGTTCAAGAAAGATGATACCCCCGTCGCCAAATATTGATTCTGTAGTTTTTTCGCCGCGCGAGTTGTCAGATAGATTAGAAAATATTGCAAAAGGGCTGGAAGACAGATTTATGTCGACTATTCCGCAACACATACCTAACCCTACACGCGTTGAGAACTTCAGTGAGGTTACTCAAGAAGAACTCGCAAACGTCATTCAGAGTTTGCCTTCTTCAGCGCCCGGACCGGATGGAGTAACTTCAGCAATGATAAAAGTAGTTTATGAGATATCACCAAGCGAATTCCTAAATTTGGTAAATTACTCTTTCAAACATGCCTGGTTGCCTGCGGAATGGAGGCTTGCTAAAGTGATTCCGCTACTTAAAAAAGAGGGGTTAGGATTTGTTCTAGACAACATAAGACCGATTTCTCTGACTTCTAACATCGTGAAGCTCATAGAAAGGGTTTTGAATATTCGAATAGCAAATTATATTGACCGTAACTCAATCCTTAGTCCTTGCCAAATTGGCTTTAGGTCTGGGTGCTCGATATGGTGTGCGCACGTTGATTTAGAGAGTCGCGCATACAGCTGGCTCGTCAGCGAAGGCAATATTCGGCGTTAGTAACTCTTGATTTGTCTAAAGCCTATGACAAAGTTGAGCATGCAATTTTACTAAAACAGATGGAGCATTATGTATTCCCACTTTACATAACAAGTTGGGTTTCAGAATTTTTGAGAAAAAGAGAATTCTATTGCTTTCATCGTGGCTGTTCATCCAGCAAATATAAGCAGAATCGTGGTGTACCTCAAGGATCCGTCCTATCTCCGGTGTTGTTCAATATATTCATGAGCTCCATTCCTCTCCAGCAGGATGTGCAAGTATATGTATACGCGGATGACATTGCTTTTTTCGCGGCCGATAATGACTTACACGCACTATATCAGACACTATAGAGGTATCTGAATTCCCTAGATATATGGCTACAGAGTATACACATGTCGCTGAATGTTGATAAAAGTGCACTTCTTGTATTCCCTGTTAATGGGCCCGTGAACATCTCACTGGTATATCGTCAACAGTTTACTCCACAGGTAGATTCTTTGAAATACTTGGGCATCATGTATAATGGGACACTTAATTGGAAACCTCACATTGAACATGTCACGGTTAATGCAACACGTGCAGTGGGATGGTTACGCAAACTTGGAAACTAGAATGGGACTGCGAAGACATACTATGATAATGATTTACAAAATGTATGTGCGGCCCATCATGGAATTCGGGTGCGTATTGTTCTCTGGAAGCGCAGCTTATAAAATTAGGCCTTTAATAATATTAGAGAGGGAAGCATTGCGTTTGTGCCTTGGCCTTCCAAAGTACGTAGCAAATAATGTTCTGTACATGGAAGCACGTTTGCTATGCTTGCGAAGTAGGTTCAAACTTCTTACGGTTCAAACATTTTTAAAGATATACAGTTATCATCAGAGACGATCAATGTATGTTTTCATTAATGCACCCAACTCATTTTTTGGAATACAGTGGTCGAAGCTCCATACTCCTCAGATTGTACTCGTACAAGCAGAGCTAGAGCCTCTAAAGGTACAAATCAGACATGCTGCAGCAGTTATAAATGGCCGATTACGCCCACATATTGAGTTTGATGACACTTTCCCTCCAAATGCCAAGCGACTGTCTTTTCGATATTTGAACAACCAATTAGAGGATTACCTTGCTCACCTAGACACCACTAATATTATAGCAACAGACGCATCGGTATTAAAGGAAAAGGCTGGAGTGGGAATTTACTCCCCTTCTCTTGCCTGGTCCTTCTCATTCAGGCTTCCAGATTACACTCCAATTTTTATGGCTGAGTTATTGGCTATTGTGTTAGCGCTTCGTAAACTTCCCCCAAATGATTTGGTAGCAGTCATAATTACAGATTCACGTTCAGTATGCTCAGCTCTTCACGCGGCAACAAATCCAGATCGCCTCAACATGTTTCATTCTCTAATACCTGCCAATTTGCAAACTATTCGTCTGCTATGGGTACCAGGCAACTGCGGGTTATATCTAAATGAAATGGCAGACTCGTTAGCCGCATCATCTTTAAATGGTCCCATAATACCCGTCTTACCTGACACAGCTTATGTGACAGCACTCCGGTATAGAAACGCTTGTTTACAAAGTGAACTCGAGTCCTATCTAGGCAGACTAAAAGACTTCGAACACTTGAGATTTTGCTGGAATAAACAGTGGTGTGCATCCCGGCAATTAGAGGTTTCATTCACCAGACTACGCTGTCGAGTTCCGCACCTGAACCTTTACTTGCACAGAGCCGGTCTGCGGACGTCCCCAGTATGTCTGTTTTGCAATGAAATCGAGTCGATTGACCACTTCTTTTTACATTGTCGCCGATACTCTCTTCAGAGAAAAATGTTCCTCGAAACTCCACTTCGAAAGATGGGGTTAGAAATGAAAATTCTTCCAATTTTATCATTTAGGGCCACTGTATTCGGATGCTGTCACCGGGATGTTTGCTCCGCTGTCTTCGACGTCTTAAATGAAACAAAAAGAATTCCTTGCTAATTCTATTTGTACTTCCAATCCCGTTTGGGCCAAAATTAGTTCTCGTTGCCATCATATCGAAAAATTTCATTACTCTTGCATCCCTTCCATTCCATCTGTTAGTCTGACTACTGGACCGTTCAGTTTTGTTTTGTCTTTCCGCCTTCTTTCTTTCTGCAGTTCTTTTTCTGTTTCCTTTTGCTTGTTCTTATTCTTATTGACTCAGTCCCTCTTGAAACAACACTAGATTTACTGACTACTGCCGCCCGGTTCTTGGCCTATCCCCCTCAGTGGGTGAGCGCCATAAAAGAGGCTCATCATCATCATCATCATCTTCTGCTGCTGGTGCTCCCGCGTCCGGCGCAGTACTGCTTGCTCTTCGAGGAATAAAACTCCTGCTCTCAGTGAACCGTGACACTGGTGGAGGTGCTGGGTACTCTGCCATCAGCCCATGACTACGACTCCTCCTTCAAGCCCGACAGGACTTCCACGTGTTGAAACGCCCGTACACCGGACAAGCCACCGCATGCAAGGATTGAGCCCAGAGTTCGCTTCCTTGGAATCGCAACCAGAAAGGACCCGACCGGCCCCAGCGATGACATCTGCAAGCAGGCCAACCCAGGTAACCTTCCAAAAATCTTCGGATTCCCGATATTTTCCGCGGGGAGGCTCATCAGGATGCCGAGGACTGGCTCGAGCAGTATGAGCGAGTGGCTAAGTCAAACCGTTGGGGCCCTGACGACAATCTTGGCAACGTGTATTTCGCCCTTGACGGCGCTGCAAAAACTTGGTATGAAAACCGCGAAGGAAATTTGACAATGTAGGATGAGTTCTCGCGTCGATTCCTGGACACGTGCGGAAACGCAGATCGGCGTGAAAACGCACAGCGTCTTCTCGAGTGGCGGATACAGAAGCCTAACGAGGGTGCTGCCATGTTTGCTGAGGATATGACCCGGCTGTTTCGCCGCGCCGATCCTGGCATGACCGAAGCGAAGAAGGTGATCCACCTAATGCGCGGCGTCAAGGAACAGTTGTTCGCGAGCCTAGTGCGTAACCCTCCAACGACGCTGGAGGAATTCATCAGGGAGGCCACAGCTATCGAGCGAGCGCTCCATCAGCGCTACCAGCAATACGACCGCTTAGCCACCACTATTCCTACGGGAGCCGCCGTGCTCGCTACTCGCGATGACAACAATCTGAGACAAATTATACGCGACATAGTGCGTGAAGAGCTCGCCAAAGAAACGGCAAGGAAAGCGGCGCCGCAGCAGGAATACACTGTCGCTTCGGTGGCGGAAGTGGTACGCCAGGAACTTCGACAAGCGTTTGCTCCCTGCAGCCCGTGTCCCGAGCTGAGCCCCGAGCCGAGCACACGCAGCTACGCAGACGCTGTGCGCCACTCGCTGTCTACTGTGCCGGCGCCGCAGTACCGCCAAAGACCACCTGTTGAAGCCTGGGCCCAACTGGAACCCGTGAGGAGGCCCCAGCTTCGCAGGACTGATATGTGGCGCACATCTGTCCGACGACTACTGTGTTACAGTTGCGGAGAGCCTAGACACATTTGCCGCTTTTGCCCTTATCGTCCTGTTGGCTACCAGGGTATCTACTCTGGCATTCGACGTCGCCAGTTCAACGACAGTCGTGCGCCCACTGATGACAGGTTTGCTGCGCGACAAGTGAGTTCGCCTCTCCGGTCACGGTCGCCGTCTCCGGCACGCTTTTCCTCTTCAGCCACCAAAGTTCTGCCGAGGCTCGACGTCTCCCAGCCCACGACGGGAACCTAAAAGAAGCGACCTCTGGGGGGGAGGCTGCAAGTTCTCGAAGTGTCGAAAAGCCCCCATTGCCGAGAGAGGACGAGGTTACTGCTGATCTCATTGCACGAATTGACGGGCACGAAGCGACTGCATTAGTATATACTGGTTCTTATTTCACTATAATGAGTGAGACGTTGGCCTACCCCCTTAAGAAAGTTCGAACGCAATGGACGGGCCCGTGTCTTCGAAATGCTGGAGGACAGTTAATGTAGCCTACTGGAAAGTGTACGGCGAGACTCATGATTGACGATGAAACCTTTGTCGCCAGTTTTGTCTCTGCGGGAGTGCTGCAAATCGGTCATATTAGGCATGGACTTCCTGCGCGAGCACGGCGCTGTAGTGAACATACGTGACGGAGTGGTAACGTTCTGCACGGTTAATGATGCGGCCCAGGGAACTACACAAGCCAGAGCTTGTGTTTTCAATCACCTCTCTCGTTTTCATACCACCTCTCTCGTGCAGCCTAGTTTCTGTCAGCTGCGATGCACTGCTAAACGGACACGGTGTAGCGGAAAGTATCACGGCCCTTCTTCTCCCACGTGGCATTGCCATCGCTCGTGGAATCGTGAGCTTGACCGATGGACGTGCGCAAGTGCTCCTGACAAATTTCTCCAGCGAACGCTGGTACATCAGTAAAGGCACCGCTGTAGCGTACCTGGACGACGTTAACTACGCCCGCGACTGCTTCGCTTTACAAGAGGAAGACACCACAGACGCAACACCGTGTGCTCCTGTTCTCGATCTTGGCCCTAGTTTAAGGCAGGCATAGAAACTTCATCTCCTAGAGCTACTCCAGCAATTCAGGGGCTGCTTGTCCTCAACATCACCAGTGGCCAAACGCCGCTGACGAAACACCGCATTTTGACAGAGGAGACGGCAAGACCCAATAAACAGAACCCGTACCGCGTTGCACCGAGAGAACGCGAAGCAATTGAACAGCAAGTACAGAAGATGCTCGAGGATGATGTAATACAGCCGTCGAACAGCCCCTGGGCATCACCTGTGGTGTTGTTCAAGAAAAAGGATGGTAGCCTCCGGTTCCGTATCGATTACCGCAAGCTCAACCGCGTCACGAAGAAGGACGTTTACCGACTACCACGTATCGACGATTCCTTGGATAGATTACGGCATGCGCGGTACTTCTCATAAATGGGCCTAAAGAGTGGTTACTGGCAAGCTGAGGTCGACGAGCGTGATCGTGAGAAGACTGCCTTCGTGACGCCTGATGGGCTTTATAAATTCAAAGTTCTCCCCTTCGGACTGTGCTCATCCCCAGCCATGTTTCAAAGGCTAATGGACACTGTTCTCTCCGACCTCACATGGAAAACATGCCTGGTATACCTGGATGATGTGATTGTCTTTTCGGCCACAGTTGACGAACATCTAAAGCGGCTACATTTGGTTCTCCAGGCGATAAAATCCGCAGGACTCACATTGAAGGCCGAGAAATGCCATTTTGGCTTTCAAGAGCTTCAGTTCTTGAGCAATGTAGTCAGCCACGAAGGTGTTAAATCTGACCCTGCTAAAATTGAAGCCGTCGCGAAATTTCCGAAGCCCACAGATAAAAAGGCAGTCAGACGCTTGCTTGGTCTTTGCACCTACTACCGTCGCGTCATCGCAGATTTCTCGCGCACCGCTTTTCCACTCACTCGTCTATCAAGAGACGACGTCACGTTCGTGTGGACGGAGGAGCAAGACACGGCATTTAATGAATTGCGGCAACGCCTACAAACTCCGCCGGTGCTCGCTCACTTCGATGAGGATGCCTCAACAGCCATTCACACGAACACCAGCAATATGGGACTCGGCGCCGTTCTCGTTCAGTTGCAAGATGGTTGCGAGCGAGTCATTGCCTATGCAAACCGGACACTGTCGCGTGCCGAGGGCAATTACTCAGCTACGGAAAAAGAATGCATAATCAAAAGAAGAGGCGTACAGGACACGGACACAAGGAGAGCAGTGAACAACACGAACGCCGCTGCTCACTGCTCTCCTTGTGTCCGTGTCCTGCACGCCTCTTCTTTTGATTATGGACTGTTACCAACTCGCTCAACTTTCTGTCCTTTTGAAAAAGAATGCCTCGCTGCAGTATGGGCAGTCACCAAGTTTCGCCCGTACTTGTACGGTCGTGCTTTTGAGGTAGCCAGCGACCACCACCCTTTGTTGGCTGGCGAACATCAAAGACCCGTCCGGACGTGTGGCCCGTTGGAGCCTCAGATTGCAAGAATATGACATGACTATTGTGTATAAATCCGGACGGCAACACTTAGATGCTGACTGCCTCTCACGATCCCCTATCGATTCCTCTGGGACCGATGATGATGAAATTGCAGCTTTTCTGGGTGTTGTTAATGCAGCAGACATCTCCAGGCAACAACAAGCTGACGAGGAGCTCAGCTCTTTGATTCAATTTCTGGATGGCAAATGTACAAATGCGCCGAAAATGTTTTCAAAAAGGTTGCCATCATTCTGTTTGCGTGACGGTATTCTCTACAGAAAGAACTTCGCTTCGATTGGGAATCGTCATCTCCTTGTCGTGCCCACAAGTCTCCGTACCAAAATCTTGTGGGCCTGCCACGATGAGCCATCCTCGGGGTACCTTCGCTATACACGAAACTTGGCAAGAATCAGAGAAAAATACTACTGGTCAAGGCTCGCTGGGGACGCAAAGCGTTACGTTAGAACTTGCCTTGACTGTTAGAGACGCAAACCGCCACCAGCCAAACCCGCCGGACTTTTGCATCCAATTGCAGTTCCAGAAAGGCCTTTTGCCCAAATTGGAATGGACCTCCTGGGCCCATTTCCTATTTCTGACAGCGGCAATAAATGGGAAGTAGTCGCGACCGACTACCTCACCCGCTACGTGGAAACCAAGGCAACTCCTCCAGCACTGCAGCCGAGGCGGCCCAATTCTTTATTGAAAACATCGTACTGCGGCACGGCGCTCCACATACGGTCATCATACGATCATCACCGACAGAGGAACCACATTCACAGCTGAGCTGCGGCGCACCATACTCACGCTCAGTGGTACGTCGCATAGGCAGACAACTGCCTACCACCCACAACCGAATGGACTTACGGAACGCCTCAACAAAACTATTGCCGACATGCTCTGCACGTACGTCGATGTCGAGCATAAGAACTGGGATAAAATACTGCCGTATGTCACCTTCGCATGAAATACTGCAAGGCAGGAATCAACGAGAATGACGCCGTTCCATCTCCTTCATGGGCGAGATGTCACGACCATGCTTGACGCCATGCTGCCTCACGATTTCAGTGAGACTGACGCTGATGCCGCAGCATTCACCCAGCGTGCCGAAGAAGCCCGACAGATAGCGTGCGTCAGAATAACTAACCAGCAGGAACGTCACTCCCGACGATACAACCTTCGACATCGATTCGCCGTTTATCAACCGGGCGAAAGAGTCTGGGTTTGGTCTCCCGTAAAACGTCGGGGGCTCGCGGAGAAGCTCCTACGCCGCTACTTCGGCCCGTACAAGGTACTTCGCTGTCAGCGATGTCACCTACGAGGGCGTTCCTGACAGCCCGTCTTGTTCCGAACGCCGTCAACATCTGCACGAGACAGTACACGTGGTGCGCATGAAGCCGTACGTTTCCGAGTGAACTGCGCACCATCACGGCAAAATAAGATTGACTGTTCCTTGATCAGTGAGCATCGGGACGATGCTTATTTTGGAGGGGGAGATAATGCCACCTTCCCACTATGTTATACACTGGCGACGAGGAAGACAATCACGGACTGACTGACCCGCTCGTGAATACAAGCCCGCTGTAGAGAAGAAGACGAAGTTCTTGTAATCTCTGCTCCTGGTTCTGCTGCTGGAGCTCCCGCGTCCGACGCAGTACTGCTTGTTCTTTGAGCAACAAAACTCCTGCTCTCAGTGAACCGTGACAATATATATTGTAGTGAAGCACACCGGCAGCAGTTCTGACACAGTGCGTAGAAGAAGACGTTGATGTTGGTGTTGTTGGTAACAGGCTCATTCCAATATAGTGAGCATGTCCTCCTGATGTCTTGTCTTGAATAAGCCGCCAGTTACATTTGGTGATCAGGTGATGGGTAGACATCAGCGTCCTGGAGCTCAGCAGCCGTACGTTACCATCCAGCTCCACAATAAACGAGGACTCCGGCCCCTCGCAAGCTGCCCCTGCGCCAGCCGCCCCGATCCCCACATCTGTGATGTTCTCTGCACGCTCCGTCAGCGTGACCCTCCTATATTCGCCGGTCTTCACGATCGCGACGTCGAGAACTGGCTGCTGGAGTAGGAGCGCTGCAGCGCGCAAAATAAGTAGGACAATCGCGCCAAGCTCGAGCAGGTCATCTTTTATTTGAGGAATGTGGCCAACGTATGGTTCCACAACCACGAAGCTGGTTCCACCACTTGGTCGACATTTAAAGAGACCCTCACTTCTTTCTTCGGCCGGCCAGCTCTGCGCAAGCTCCGCGCTGAACACAGCCTGCGAGGGCGACCTGTACAGATCGGCGAGACGTTCACCAGCTAAGTCGAGTGTCTGATCGGTCTACGTAGGCGTGCAAATGCAGACATGGCTGAAAACGATAAGACAAGCCACATAATGAAAGGTATAGGCATTGACGCCTTTGATCTGCTCGTGGCTAAAAATCAACGGACTGTTGCTGAAGTATTTGAACATTGTGAAAGTTTTGATGACTTGCTTAAGCAGCTCATATGCACTCGTCGATCTAATACAAAATGGTAGACCTGCCAGCATTGGAGCAGAAACCTATTGGCTCCGACTATAATGTCCTGCTGCCACAAATTCAGCAATACATCCATAAGGAAGTTACTCGCCAGCTCTGACCCTGAGCCTCTGTCCCTGAGCCTCCAACCTCGTTGGATCACTTGCTTCGTCGTGTTGTCCGGACGCAGGTCGGCGAGGCTCTCCCACCACTCACGGCTTCGCCAGCACACGTTGCTGCACCACTCATGTGCGCCGCTGCTCTTTTACGACCGTCTACACAACCAACACCCGCTTCATCCAGCGCTGTCACCAAATACTACACGCCTCCACGTCCGGTACGCCCCGTTGGTGAACTGTTTTCGCCTTCCAGAGCACTTATGATCCCCTGGCACACTACGGATAACCGGCCACTTTGCTACTGGCATCCCGAGACATGTGGCGCGCCTCTGTCACCACCACGCATCGTATTTTCAGGACAGCGCTCCGACCTAAGACTACTTCAACCAGCAGCCAGCGCACCCTGCACCGCCCGACGCACCAGACTCGTACTTACGTCGAGCTACCTACAACCCTGTTCGATCTTCGTCGCCATACCGCCGCTCCATTTCCCCTATGTTTCGGCGTTCTCATCACGTCCAAAGGGACAACTAGTAGTCGCAGTTCCCGAGGCAAGAACTGTGTCGCTATCGAAGATTTCAAGCCCTCATTTCCCGCCCACTAACTAGATAATTGTGTTTGGTGATGGTGTACCCACTAATGCTCTTGTAGATACTGAAGCTGCTGTTCACTTGATCAGTGATGTACTGTGCAGCCAGCTGAAGAAAGTGACGACTCCGCTTCCTGACATTTCACTACGCACAATGAGCTCGCAGCAAGCCTTCAGCCTTCAGCCACGTGCAAGCCTTGAGCCACGTGCACGGCCCGCTTTTTGATCGATACTTCTTCTTTCGACTGCGCCGCATGAAGCCATTCTGGGTTCAGAATTCCTTTCTTCAAATCGTGCCGTTATCGACTTCCCTTGCGCACAACTCGCCTTGCCCCCGTTCAGTGCCGCGACAGTAGATACCCCTCGCTCGTCTGCCAAAGTGATTGCCGCTGCTGACGTCGAAATCTCTCCCTTTTCTGCTTCCTTAGTGTCCATCTGCTGTGACTCTGCCATTACTCTGACAGCCTTGTTTTCGCCGTCCTACGAATGTGCCCCCCGCCATAACGTTGCCGTCACGCTTGTTGATCATTCCGGTACTTTTTATGCGCGCAATCCGTTCCCCTACCCTGCAGCTACATCAAAATTGTGAATACGTTGGCCATCTTGTCACTCTTGAAGCTATCTTCCTATTAGCACCTTTCGGGAGGCCCCACTGGCTAGTGGTGCTATCACTTCTGCTGCCGAACCCGCATCCCTTGACCACGACGTTTTCTTGTGCAGTGTTGATAATGAGCTGACACGAGTACAGCGCAATCAGCTCGTCAAGCTGCTTGATCGATTGACAGCTCATTGAACCTCTGTCAAACTTCACTGAGGCGCACGTCGACGGACACCAGTCACTGTGCTACACTGCGCCAGCGTCCCTACCGAGTTTCCCCGGATGAACGCAACGTCATTACTTAGCACGTCGATGACATGCTTCAGCGTGGCGTGATTCAGCACTCACAAAGCCCTTGGGCTTGCCCGGTAGTATTTGTGCGGAAAGAAGGTGGCTCAATCAGATTGTGCGGAGACTACCGCCAACTCAACAACATGCCACGCAACGATGTTTATCCCCTACCAGGAATAGATGACGCCCTGGATTGCCCTCAAGGTGCCGAGTCCGCTTTGCTGGACCGGCGCTGTGGATATTGGCAGGTGCCGATGGCTGAGGCTGCCCGTTCAAAAACAGCTTTGGAAGTAACCCCGGATGAATTATATGAATTTAATGCAATGACAGTCGGTCTTCGCAATGAGCCTGCATCTTTCGAAAGGATGATGGATGCTGTTCTCAAAGGGCTCAAGTGGCAGACGAGTCTTCGGTGCCTGGACCACACAGTGGCCTTTTATTCAGATTTTGAGTGCCATCTCACTCGCCTTAAGCAAGTTCTTCATTGTCTGAAGACTGTCGGCTTGCAATTGAATCTGAAAAACATGCCATTACGACGCGCACAAGCTCAACATCATGGGCCACGTCATGTCCCGAACAGGCATTCTACCACATCCTGCGAAATCGTGCGCAGTTACAGAGTACCCGAAGCCCACTACGCTCAAAGAGCCACGTAGCTTGATGGGCTTTTATTCCTGTTTTCGCCGCTTCATCCGTAATTTCGCCTGAATTATCGACCCTTTGACTCAACTTGTCGCAGCACTGCGCTATGTGCTTCGAACTCCGATTAAGATGAGTCATTTATGACACTCCGCCTGCCCCTTACATCCCCTCCAATTCTGCGCCACTTTGATCCCACGGCACCTATTGAGATCCACACGGATGCTAGCGTTGCAGGTCTTGACGCCATTCTCGCTCAGTGAAAAGACGGCTGTGACGAATATGTTGTTGCCTATGCCAGTCGTACCCTAACTAAAGCAGAGTCAAACTATTTAGTAAAGGAAAAGGAATCCCTGGCAACCGGAATATTCCGCACGTACCTTTACGGACGCCCATTCGACGTTGTTACCGATCATCATGCTTTATATTGACTCTCCTCTCTGAAAGTACCCTACTGGCCACCTCACTCGCTGGGCTTTACGCCTTCAAGAATGTGACATACATGTGATTTCTTGCTCCGCCGAAAACACTCAGATGCTGATGCCCTATGACGCTCTTCGCTGGCTCCTCATTCTTCTTGCTCCCCAGTCACCACCTGCGATACATCATCTCAGAGCATCACTGATATGCTAGCAGAGCAGCTAAAGGATCCCTGGATCGCGTCTCTATTGCAAGTTCTTTCGCACCGTTCGCCTGAGTCTTTCCCCCGCTCTCTTCGTAGTCAAGCACAACACTTCGTCAGTCGTGAAGGCACATTGTACCGATGACGCTACCTAGCCGACGGCCGCAGGTGGCTACTTGCAATTCCCCGTCATCTGCGTTTGAATATATGCGCAGCATTCCACGATGACCCTCTGTGTGCCCACGCTGGCGTTTTCAAGACGTTTGCTCGCCTTCATCTCAGCAATTATTGACGCGGCATCTACCGATACGTTCACCACTACATTTGGTCAAGTTCGGCGTACCAACACCGCAAGACACATTCTCATAGCACCGCTGCTCCTCTACAGCCTTTTACCTGCTCAGCATGTCCATTCCACCACGTTGGAATTGCTCTTTACGGACCCCTCCGCACCTGAAGGGAACCGGTGTATTATTGTCGTCGTAAGCCATCTCACACGGTATGTGGAAACATCAGCGCTGCCAGCTACCGCGCCGCTAAGGATATCGCTAGCTTGATCCTTCGTTGTCTCATTCTCCGACACGGTGCACCACGTGAATCGCTCAGCGACCGTGGCCGCGTCTTTCTTTACAACATAGTCGAGGCACTGCTCCACGATTGTCACACTGTCCACCGCACCGCCTCCGCGTACCATCCTCAAAGAAACGTTTTATTCGTACCTTGGGTGACATGTTTGTCATGGACGTTAATGACAGCTGCTCCAAATGGGACCAAGTGCTACCTTTCGTCACCTATGCCCATAACTGTGCATCACAAACTACTACCGGCATCCCCCCCCTCTTTTATATGGACACGAACCATCCTGCTCCACGGGCACCATAATCCCTTACAAGCCAGACGTGCCCGAAACAACCCCTGTATCTGAAGCGGCGGCTTACGCTCTAGACTGCCGCCAACTCGCTCGCTTCTTCACCAGACAAGATCAGTGGTGCCAGAAATCGCGCCACGATGCCTCCGCCTCTGCTCCCGAGTATTCCCTTGGCGTGCTGGTCTGGCTGTGGGTACCCTCGACCACACCCGGTCTTTCTACGAAGCTACTACCACGCTACCATGGCCCCTATCGCATCATGCAACGAACCTCCCCAAGCCACTCAGACCTTCCTCCGATCCCCGTTGTAGAGGGCGCGAAAAAGTTCACGAAGCCCGGCTCAAACTGTGCTACGGGCCTCCTTCGTGACTTCTCCCTAAGTCGCCAGGTTGGCTCCTTTCCGCACGGCCAGTGGTTGTGAGGCACACCGACAGCAGCTCTGACTAAGTGCGCCGAAGAAGACGGTGAAGTTGGCGTTGCTTGGTGATGAGCTGATTTTAATATAGTGAGCATGCCCTCTTGAAACCTTGCGTTCTATAAGCCGCCAGTTACAATATGTATGCATTACACGGAGTGAGACACAGAGACAGCGCCTTTGCTGAAGGTCGGTAGTTCTATTTCTCCTCGCACTCTTTCTCTTCAGCGCTCTACCACTCCCAACCAGCGCCACAGCCAGGGCACTGCTGTCTCTTCCTCACACTTGGTCACGCTGCCACGGTTGTACGTCTGAAAGAAAAAGAAAGAAATACGCCCGATGTTTTAGGTTTGCCGATGGACACAATTCTTCAAATGCAGCACGAGCTCTGTAATATTGCTGCGCTTTCCCTTGTCTGCGCGCGAGTCAAAACTCTGCGGCCGCAAACGTCCCGTATTCTCGACCACGCGTTCGGTGGTGATGAATGGTCCTTCGAACTCTGGCCCACATTTCTTCGAAGAGGACGGCACACGACGCTGCACTCACACTTCGTTGCCAATCCTCTATCCCGGCTCTATGTGGCGGCGGCCGCAGTAGTAGCGCTTCTGCACCTTTTGGGGCTGCTCAGTCCTTTTCCTCGCCTCTGCTCTCATATTACGGCAAAGCGTCTGACGTGGAAGGGAGCGTCCCAGTTCAAGCGTATTCAAGGCGACTGTAGCACCCAGTCTTGGAAGTTGGCCGTAGACAATCTCATACGTGGGCGTACCTGTGGAGCTTTCTATTGCGGCGGTGATTGAGTATGCAGCTGCTTTCAGATCGACGTCCCGGTCGGCTTCCCTCGGCTTGTTTTTGCAGTGTGGTTTGAGCCGTGCCTGAAGGGTCTGGTTCGTTCTCCCTGACAGACCGTTCACTTGTGGGTGATACGCTGAAGCCAACTGATGAAGGACTCCCGCTCGTTAAAGATATGGGCGAAGTTTGCGGCAGCGGAACGTGGTGAACCTGTCGAAGACGAGCAAGCTAGAAAGACCATGCCTCCAGTCGAAGTGGCCTTGTAAGAATTTTCCAACACAGCTGGTGGCAAGCAATGGTACGGCCGCTCTTTCTATGGACTTTAACGAGTAGTCCACAGCGACGAGAATATAGCGACTACCGGCTGCCGTTTTTGACGAAGGCCCGAAGTGGTCTCTTCCCGCAGTGTAGAAAACAGCATCAGGAGTCGTAGTAGGCATAAGGTATTCAGGTTGACACTGAGGTCTCTGTTTGTATTGTTGACAGACAACGCAGCTTGCTACGTAGGATCGCACAGTTGTGTCCATCCACGGCCACCAAAAACGCTCCTCTGCCTTGAGTAACGTGGCCCGATACCCTACGTGGCCTCACAAGGGGGTATCATGTATGGCACGAAAGATGTTTAAGCGTTGGCGGCGGGGAACGACCAGAAGCAGGTTCTGGTCACCCTGCTTGTTGACCTGATGCCTATTGACCTGATGTTGCTTCTCGCAAAAGAAAGTGCGAATTGTGTACTGTATCTCTGAGAGCATTCATAATGAGCACCAAGTCTTCGTCGACACGTCGGACTGTGGACGAAACACCTTGTTGAGAAAACAATCCTGCCTTCTCGGTTCTCCGAACAGGCTCCTCGACTGGGTTTCGCCAGAGAGCGTCAGCAACCTGGTTTTCTGGTTTGCCGCTCCGGGACGGCGCCGGATATCCTACCAGCAGTCCTATAGCCAAACAAGTCACCGTGCAAACTTGTGAACCAATTGTTGCTTAGTAAACATCCAGGCAATTGCAGAGTTGTCCGTTACCACAGTGAATTCCGGACCAAACAAGTAGTGACAAAATTTTAGGGGCGAAGCTCCTTAAGGTTTGGGTCTGTCAGTCCGCTGTTCCCAGTAGCGCGTTACCTTCAAAGAAATGAATGATGCTACGTGTGGGAGGCGCGCCCTCGGCGCGTGCTTCCCGGTGCGCGAGCTCTCTCACTCTTCCATCTGCTGTCTTGTGAGAGAGAGAGAGAGACAGAGAGAGCGAAAGGCGCGTATTGACTATGGAAACGCTCTTTCTTTGATTAACGCACTACCAGTGATGTTCAGTCCTGCGCCGAAGAATTCCCTTTCCGAGGCATGAAAATTCCCGATTTCAGGCATTATTCCCTGCATGCATCGCTACAAATCCCCGCATATTTCCCTGCACAAATATATATACATATATGCGGGTTTGACGTGTTTACGGCTCTTGCTATCGTTCTCTCTGTTCGCGGTTGTGCTTCTGCACAGCTCAAAGCATTGCCTCCGAGATTGGTTTTTCGTACTATGCGGAAGCTACCTTCGAGCCGACCTTAAGGGGTATGCGATGCGGAAGAACTGCCGTACATACTCGTTTGCGTACACACGGCAGCTGTATTAAATGAAAAGTGTGCTAGTATTCTTTTTGTTACTGAAAGCTTCTGGCCTGTTGCATACATAGTTGCCAACTCTTGTTGAAAGAATAATGGCTTCCACTAGGGTGTGCTACGATGGCGATCTACAATCTCGGAGCTCATGTGCTGTAATTACATAGCGCATATGTTGATTTCGGGCCTACCTCCCGGGGTAAACAAAAAGACGCTCCGGTGTAACAGGAACGAATCTTAAAGGCTATGATTTTGCGAGCTACATGAGCCGGGAAGGATTGGAGATACCGAAAGTGCCCCGTAACAGAAGTGTTTCGAACATTGTAAGGATATGTCTTCACCTCCGAAATTCCCTGCAATATTGCGAAGATTCCCTTTTTCCCTTTCGTCCAAAATGACGGTCGAAAATTCCCTGCAAAAGGGAAAATTCCCTGCACGGAACATAAATGCGCGCTACCAGCTCGCAAAGAAGGAGAACGCGCCCTCACCCGCGAGAAGGCCGTTTCACATGACGCAGAAACATAGCGATTTTGCTTCGGCGACTAGAGCGATCGCGATTTTTTTCAAAAAAAATCGCTCTCGCTCTTGTCGCAACGGTCTGCGACGAGCGACCAACAAGTTGGAATTTCGTCGCTCTGATCGCAGCGATCCGAACGATTTCCCGTCGAAATTGCGCCGAGCAGCAGCCCCCGCGCTGTTTCGCTGTCATGGCGGTGGAGTGTGTGTTTTATGATCGGAGCGATCGGGGGAGCCGTGGATTACCGAATCTGGTATGTAGTACTATTAATAGCGACACGAGAAGGAAAAAAATAAAACCTCGTACTTTGGCATTCCTCCACTTGTATGTTTTTATTGAAGCAGTGGGTAGGTGTTTTAGCTTTCTTGTGTACTACGTCGAGCTTTCGCTTCGACGTAGTACAACACACGAACGCATTTTGCTCCGTGCGCGGAGAAAGATTCCCGCTGGTTGATGTACTCGAGTTGAGACTCGACGCTATCGAATATTTGCGACTTGCCTTGCGTACACAATCGTTCTTTTTTTTTCCTCTCTCTGTTTTTGAGATCGCTTCTGGTTGCCGCACAGCCAAGGTATTGCAGCACGCACTTTGCGTGCACTCAAACGCGCATTGCGCGTTGTAAGTGCTATTATGAGCCTGCGATAATAATGATTGAGCATGATGCGGCCGCGAGGCATCCGATGGCGGGCTGCTTTTTTGTGCGCCAATTCCGCGAATGCCCTTGCTTTTCGTCCGCATCGAAGTGAGGCCGCCGTGGCCGGAAATCGAACTCACATTCTAGCGGCGCGATATCGGGAGCGCGACACACGAACTTACAATTAAGGTGCTTTGTCAAGAAGCCGAGACCATTGTATGTCGCCGGAACTTTCTGAACTGTTAATGCATGCAGTTTTCATGGATACGGGGCACGCTAATTAACCAGAAATACTTCGCCTTACACCGGTGCCGTAAATCGGGCACGTCTGTGTTGGACTGACTATGCGACCAGTAACTAAATTTAGATAATTTTTGGTGTATTAATGTGTGCTTTTATAACGTACTATATCAGGAATGCTAGCAGCGTCGTTGATTTACTTTCGAAGCGTTGATGCGCAACAAGTATTGTTAATAGCAGCTTTTTCTTCTTTTCTTATCTCGTGGACAACATTTCTTCCTCCACATATATTTATAGGATTTGTATATTTCCTGCACCGGTTCTCACTTTATATAGTTATAATTGTAAAACCTTCATGACATGTAACAACACTTCAAAGAAGATTACTTGTGCACGTAAATGCTTGCAGTGTACTTGTTTTATCTTGTTTATGATGTTCACTGTAGCACATCACTTAAAGAAACACACACAAAAAAAAGAAAAGCGCGCAAACAGCCTGCAAAGTTCTTATACAGTTCTTATATAGAAGAAAATGTGAAAGATCACAGCTAATCAAAATCATGCGGGGAAGTTGCCTTGTTGCATCCTTTTTCTGTAGGTTATAGTTTCCTCTTGGGTATGGACCAGTGTTGCACTTCAGTAGCCATTCAGGTGTGAACGTGCATATTTACATGTGAAGCCATGCCAAACTAAACAGAAACAGCTTGCCGAAATATTTGAGAATGGTTTCATTATTGCATAAATCCTGCTTTTACAAGTGCATAGGTTTCTAGAATTATGCATTTTTCGAACATTTCTGATGAAATTGAAGCACCGTGTAAATTTGTCATGGCATTATAAAACTCATTTCTGCAAATGAAGTGTGTACATTTGCACATTATGTAGTTTAATTCTATGTAATACGTACTGCAAACAAATAAAGGTCCAACCAGGAAAGAAATTGTGAGAACAACACATGTACATTAATCTCTCTATTAAAATTCATAAAGGAAAAGCAAGTGTGCATTAATGCGTCAACATGACCCAACTAAAGTACGGGACAATGCACTAGGGATGCATGGCAGAAATGGTGTGTCTTGGCAGTGCATGCTGTTTTGCAGCCATGCCTGGGAAAAAAATATACATCTTAAACAAGCGTGTTAAAAAATATGTGCACTTAATGTGCATGTTAGTCGAGGGACTCTTTAAGAGTTACATCATTATTGAAGTCATTCCAAGGCCTAATTACCAGCCTATTAAAGTATAGGAAAAGATTGCAATATTTATAACATTTGAATGCAAATATTATGTCACACAGAAGAGTTTTGCACTGCTTGTTCTTATGGAGCTGCAAACAACAGTTTAGCAGTGATGCCTCAACTGTCACATTTGTCTTTCACAAGACTGTTGGCCTAGTTGATATAAAACAAGAAGAGAACAACAGGAAGAGTGGCACTTCCAGCTACTTTATTCAAGGCGCTAACCCAAGAATATATACAAACAGCAAGCATGCACGGTCCCTTTCCAACGTCATACCATCCAGCAATCAAGCAATCTCGTCTCTGGTGCATATAACATAACTGATGTATAGCTGGTAACCGACAATTTGTACAGGCAACAAAACATACAATGATTCTTTTTTACAACTTGCCATTTTTATATATTGTTTTAATCTGTCACTTGCCATGGTGGCTGTGCCAGTTTGCAAAAACAGAAAGTAAGCTCACGCTATATTAAGGCAAAAACCTTATATTACTATGTTTCAAGGCTGTGTTGCGCAGTACAAAAAACCAGAGTGTAGGCGAGCATCGAATAGGTGGAGTGCATCTCTCGCTTCACTGTAAAGCTGATTAAGTATATCTTGCTGGTGCAGTCAGCTTTGTTGCCTTCGTATTACAACAAAGTTGACTGTGTCCTGCTGCAAAATCTCATGCCACATCATTGTAGGTGAAGGTGCACAAGGCTCTTGTTGCGAGGAAGACCGAGAAGGCACAACGCTGCAGAAGAACCTTAAGCAACTCAAAATGCCATTTGTCAGCACTGCTGCTGTAACAAAGCAGCTATGTGTGAAACAGCAGCAGCAGCCCAAGAAGCAGATCAATGGAACTTGGCATTTGCCTTTCACATTCCCTTGGAAATTTCTAAGCACCTGGTATAACAATACAGCGTAAACCGGTATGGGCTTGTTACAATGCTCAAAATTGGTGACAATGGTGCCTGAAGCAGCTGTCCGAAACTGCTATCGCTCATAATGAGAAAAAGTCCATACCCCAACTCACCTGAAGGAAAACTAGCAATCTTTCAGTAATGTTTATCTCCCTCTCTGCATGCCTGTGCACATTTGAACCCAGCCCAACAGGAGTAGTAGCACCCACCCCCGACTCTGGGCCTTATATGTTGTCAGTCATCAGCTATGGTTCTATCGACAGAGACGAGGAGAATTGGGGGCCGGGGGAGAAAACACAGAAGAGCAAGGAGATGACGACGGCAAGGAAGGAGAGGATGCAGATGACAAATGAGAAGGAATTTGAAAAAGAAGACAATGGAAGAGGATGAACAAGAGGGGGGAGGAGAAGCAGGAATGAAAGAAGACCTAAAGAGAATAATAAGAGCACATGCAGGAAAGCTTACAATGTCAATGTGCTGTGTTCTTTGCAAAGGCCTGAGAGTGTTCTTACAATGCTGCCCTAACTTGTCCCAGTGGCCCATTAAAGAAATCCTGTTGACATTGTGCAGTGGAGTTTTTCCTCTGAAAATGCGCACCTATCACATTCATGATAGTCACCATTGGTGATTACTTCTCTATGCAAGTTACTTCAGGCAGTAAAGCCTTCGCCAGGACAAAGAAATGGAAAAGGCATCAAGAGAGTGCAGGCGATTGCTTACCCGCAAAGGTTGTTATGCAACACCAAAAAAGAAGCATCAAAATTCAATGTGAATGTTGTTTTTGCGCCCCTAACAAGCTCTCAAAGGTGTGTTCTCTAGACAAAGTGGCTGAAATGTGCAAGATGCACAGGAACAATTTCAGCACTTGCCAGTCGCACAGAGCAGCTTGGTTGCAGCAGACACCTGGCATCCTACGAGCAAAGTGACAATGTAGGTGGAGACATGGTATGTCCTCGAGGCATGGAGAAGGCAGTATTTGAGGTGAGGAATCTGCTAGGCTGTGGCAGCGCGCGCCATGGCCCATTCATGAAATGGCTTGGCAAGGAGGAAATTGAATTTTCTTTGCATCACGACAGATGAAACTTCCGGCAAGTGGTCGTCTTTTACATGTCATCCTATGGGTGCAATGCATAAAAACTGCGATACCGTCTCATATATTGCAAATATTCTCAGTTTTCTGTCTGCAGCATCAATAAGTAAACCCTGCGGGCATTTTGGCTGTAGTTTGTAATAAATAATCACTTCAATATGTTCCATACAGCACTTGTAATGAGCTGCATGTAGCGACTCCAGTGCAGGTGGTACCTGCCGCTGTAAGTCCCTCGTTTGCATGTTGTGAACAGGTGTGGGTAAATGGCCTTGGGAAGAAAAGGTATGCAGGATGCTGCATATTCTTTGTGATCTGCTGACTTTACAACTCTCACGGCTTCTCAGACTTTTAAGTGCACTTTTCGTGTTGCAACAAAGGCTTGCGCTCTCTGGGGTTTCCACCAGTGCCATTTTAGGATGGGACAGAAATGTGTTGCACCAAACTACAACAGTAGTGCATCTAGCAAAGTGAAGCCGATTACTTTCGACGTTCTCAGTGGCTTGATGAAAGTGGAGGCATGGACTTGTACAATACTAAGGAAAGGTCGAGAGCTCATGCCCCATACCTACGTTTGCTAGAAGCATTTCTCAAACAGTGAAATGGAGACGCAATGAAGGTGATCTTGGTGGTGACATCTCTCTTGACAAACCTAAGCGGCCTGTTTTGTTACTAGATGCCATGCTGTCACTATTTTTGCACTGCCTCAGCTACCTGTCTCCTGTTCTCAAAAAGAGAAACGAAATGAGCCAATTGGACCTGGCGTGAAGTGTGGAGAGCATGCAAAGACAGACTTTGGTGGTTAATGACACAAATATGCTCGCTGCTTGCCACTTTGAGGAAAATGAGATGGTGCATCCTCTCGCCTCCCTTTGCCATGAGTCCAATGCCTCGAACAATAAGCAAACAACGGCATATGTGTGGTGGAAAGACAAGGAACGACACTGTACCAATAGTTCTGGTAATGACCAAACCAGTCAAGCCAGAGTTATTGAATAATTATAAGTTTTACATCCCAAAAAAACATACTGTGCAGATAATTAGGTAATTGCTGTACATGCAACACCTTTTTTCGTTTATATAACAAATAATTTGCAGCCACCAAGGTCGCACAAGAAGCACATCAAGTACGATGAATCTGCACTGGCTAGCCTTGACAGGTGGAACCGGCAAGCTTCTGCAGAAGGCGTGAAGTGTGTGTTTCTCTCTCTGCGCCAAGCCGACTCGCACAACAGAGGGTGTGTTGGCACCATGACCTACAGCGTGATTTCACTGAGCTTCACTGAGCCACCCAAACAAGTACTGTTTCGCCGTCTGAAGAAATGCTCTGTGCGTCGAGGCCAATACAGCAGTTTTCTCTATAGCGGTGACCATCACACAAATGCTTCTTAATTCCAACAAGCGCATTCGACTGAGGAAATGCTATGGCAAGAAAACATTCTAAACTTCGAGGGACTCCCGAGATGGAACAGGATGGAGAGCAGTTTCTGAACCATTAGACAATGAATGCATGTCACAGAAACACAGTGTGCCCTGTTAATATTTCTGCTCGTCGACAGAATCCTTTTATTGCAGTAAAACCACGTATCTCCAAATACAGTCTGTTTGGAAATAGTACTTAAGGCCCTTATTGGCTGCTTTTTGTTTTGCAAACAATTCTGTTCTAGCAGAAAAGAGGCATAGCAGGGAAACAGTCTACTACAGCTCTAAGTGCATGACTACGCTACTAACTTGTTATAAGACTATACATCAAAAATACCTTTCGTGCACGGCGTGGGGCAGTGCAACGTATTTTGCTTCTTTGGTCAGACTCGCAGTAACCTACTACGATTAGGAAACTAAACGACATCCGTATCTTCACAATGTAGTGACGCAACATGCAGGCTTCAACACAGGTGACTGCAGCTCCTTATAAATTTTGTGATGCTAGTTGTTACACATCCACACCACGGATTCCACGACGGACGATCCGCGATATCGATGTTCACAAAACAAACTGTTCCACATCATGCAAGCACACACGCGCACGCACACAGAGGCGTCATTTCTCGCGGCTTTCAAGATGCGAGTTTTCGGTTAGGTGCGTGTTGCCGCGTTTGGTCACAACACAAACTAACCGTATTCCGTGCACAGACACACACATATACATCATTTGCAGATCCATAAATGTGGGCTTTGGTTAGATGCCGGCGTCGTCCGGTTCGGAGGCACTACAGTGTAGTAGACACTTGCGAGTAAGATACACGAACCATTCGTTGACGACTTGATGCTGAACACGGAGGATCATGCTTCGCGCACACGACGACTTCGAAGAATACGCGGACCCTTCCTACGCGGCTACATCCATAGCGCAAAGTTTTTCTTCACGACGCGAAGCAGCCGAAGCAGCTGCTGTGCCGCTGCGCTGCTGCCACCGCTATTTTCACGTCTTTACTGATATGCGGGAGCCGCTGTTGCGCACACCAAAATAATTTAGCCACTTGCAGCTGTTTTTAAATTACAATACATGCATGCTCTTCAATCCTGTAAAACAAAAGTTAATAATATTATAACGCAGGGTTATTTAAACACATTTGAAGATAGCCGGTCGCTCCTGTCGCGGGAAAAACAGTCGCTGCAATCGCAAGTCATCTGAAACGAAACCGCCATTAAGCGACGGGAGCGAACAGAGCGATTGGAACGATTTTCGTCGCTGCAATCGCGGCATGTGAAACAGCCTAGAGACAACGTTGGCGCAGGCAGCGTTTTCTATCGAGTTTCTTGATTGAAAAATACCGACTGCTCGCGCTGGAGAACCGTTCACCGGCCACCCATATATATATATATATATATATATATATATATATAGGCACTGAATCTTGACTTGCAATGAAAATTTCACTTGTGCGTAGTTGATCCATAAGGAGTCGCAGCGTGCGCGTTAACTAAATTAATCCAGAACTCGGCACGATCTACGATGAACATCCGGAGCTTCGCCCACTCATCATCATTCACTCCGTGGATATGCTGTGAATTTTTTCATCTACACTCCATGCGACAGCCAGACGCTCCAGTTCGTTCGAGTGGTAGTGGCGCTGTGCGTCCGAGGGTTTGTGGCTGGCGTAGGCGATGACGTATTCACGCCCAACAGCGTCACGTTCGATTGGTACCGCCCGAACACCAGACTTGCGTCAAGTACACACATCCGTTTTTTCAGTCTTCATAGAAATTGCACAGAACAAGGCTCTGCGTCAGCTGGTGTTTGAGCGTACGTGAAGGGCCCCATCGGAAGCGAGCTCCCTTCTTAAGCATGACCATAAGCGGAGCAGCATTGGAGACAAAGGTGCGCCAATCTGGCGCTATCCCGAAGAAGACGTGCAGGTGTTTAACACAGGTAGGCATAGCATTTTACATCATCCATTCTCTGAGCTACGCCCTTCACAAATGCAATATATGGGGATATGTGGAATTGGGCATATCTGGCCATGTGGCAGGTGTCCGTATGTGGCCGCGCGTTCGGAAGTCGCGATAGAGGCATATGCGGCAATAAAACACCTACATGAAGGAATGCCATTTATGGTTCTGACACGTATCGGACAAATACAACTATATATGGACACGCTTATATATAGCCAGATATGTGCGTGTGGCCCGATATATATATATATACCTGGCTATATATGGCACGCGTGCGTACGTGCTCGTATTTGCTCAATAGGTGTCCGAATCATACACGACATTCCTCGTGTAGGTCTTACTGCCGCTTAAACACTATCGCGATTAGGGCAAACACGTCCACGTACAGACATGTGCGATATATATCCAGATATGCCCAACGCCTCATATCGCCATATATGGTATTCTTTTAGGGGGACGGGCTTCACGCCCTCCTGAGCTATGGTATAACTAAGATACTATATTGCTGTCAACCCAAACTGGCACTTTTCGAAGTTCAACCGAAATCCGGCATCATATGACTTCTCCAGCACATGTTCAAGTTTCGGAGATGTTCTGTCCCAATAACGAAGATGTCATCGAGGTACAAGACGCAGGCGCAGTACTTATAGAAGACCGAGGACTGCATTCATGACGCGTTGAAACGTACTTGATGTTGTCTTATGTAGAAAGGCATTCGGTCGAACTCGTAGAAGTCGGAGAGCGTACGAAAAGCCGCCGTTCTGTGTTTATCCTCCTCCGCTACGCTTATTAGCCGATATCGCGATTTTAAGTCGAACAACGAAATGAACATTGAATGTCATACGGCATCAATGGCGCTGTCAATACGCGGGAGCGGGTATCAATCAGGTACGGCGCGGCAATTTAATTCCCGACAGTATACAAAAAAAATTACAGCATATCCACGGAGTGAATGATGATGAGTGGGCGAAGCTCGGGATGTGCATCGTAGATCGTGCCGAGTTCCGGATTAATTTAGTTAACGCGCATGCTACGAATCCTCACGGTTCAACTATGCACAATGCACAAGTGAAATCTCCCACCGGCACTTCATTGCAAGTCAAGATCCAGTGTATATATATATATATATATATATATATATATATATATATATATATATATATATATATATATATATATATGTATATGTATATTTATATATATGGGTTTTGCCGGTGAACGCTTCTCCAACGCGAGCAGTCGGTATTTCTCAATCAAGAAACTCGCTAGGAGACGCTGCCTGCGCCAACGTTGTCTCTCGCGTTTGCCGGGGCAGTGTCGAGTTTGCCGGGGAGCGCGTGGCTCCCGGCGCTCGCGGCGAGGGCGAGCGCCAGGTGCCACGCGCTCGCCCTCGGCGCGTGCGTGCCCTCCGGCAGGCACGCGCCGGTGGCTACCTACTACTACGACTACTACTACTACTACTACATACATCGGGGACGCACGACCCACGCCTTAAGGAGCTTCGCCCCTAAAAATCCTAGGCTAGCGTCTTTTCTTTCGCACTTAAATGACGGGAGCTGCCCAAGGGCAATACAAGGCCTGATAATATTGTGACGGACAAACAAGGCTATATACACTTGTATTTACAGGCTGCACCATAACCGTTCACAGCAAGAACAGCCAGCGTTCGGTTATCACTTTGTCGTCTTCTTCTTTCGACCAACCAAGACACTCGCGTATGTGCCGTAGCATGACCACCGGCAGTAGAAGCTCCGTCCCGGAGCGGCTAAAAAGGGTCGTCGGAAACAGAGTTGTAGGGTTTCAGCCGCGAGATATGGGTGAATTGGGATCGGCCGTCGTGGTCGAGTCGGCAGCAATTTCGTAGGTGACGGGAGTCACTTGGCGCAACACGCGGTGCGGCGCAGCATAGCGGGAATGGAGCTTGTTGGACAATCCCACACGGCGGCATGAGCTCCAGAGGAGCACAAGTTCACCAGGCGAAAAATATAGCTCCCGATGTCGAGCATCGTAGCGACGCTATTGAATGCATTGTGACGCCATAAGCCGAACACGGGCAACCTGGCGAGCGTGATCTGCGCGTGCAATGGCTTCATGGGCATATGCAGTGGTAGGAGTGGTCGATGTAGGGAGCATGGCATCTAGGGGTAACGGCGGCTGTCGTCCGTACAACAGGTAGAAAGGCGAAAATGCGGCAGTATCATGGCGAGAGGAGTTGTAGGCGAATGTTATGTAAGGAAGCACCACGTCCCAATCGCGATGATCGTCGGAAACCTACATAGCTAGCATGTCTGTAATGGTGCGATTTAGGCGCTCGGTGAGGCCGTTGGTCTGTGGGCGGTACGAAGTGGTCAGTTTATGTTGAGTTGAGCAAGAACGGAGGATGTCGGCGATTACCTGGGACAAAAAGTTACGGCCACGGTCAGTAAGTAGCTTAATTATACAAAAAGCCAGCACTGCAGGACACGGACAAGAGAGAACACACGCATACGCACCAACGCCGGACTAACAACCAAAATTTATTGAAGCAACCACGAGCTTTTATACATACATGCTGCGCAAGCGCCTGAGCTATGACATGGAGACTAGACTATAGTCAGGTACCGATAAAAAAGCGCCACTCTTTTTCACTGATAGCCACAGAAGGTTCGCTGATGCAAGTCTGGCCATTCGTTTTGATAAAAAACGCCTCGAGCAGTTCGCGTGCAATTCTTGTGCTTCCTCTGCCTAGAATGCTGGTCTGGCGGAATAAAGGCATGCAACTATCACAATCTTTTACATGGAGAGCTAGATTGCTCCCTGTGCCCGATCTTGCATCGCACGCATGTTCTTTCAACCGTTCATTTAAACACTAGCCCGTCTGGCCGATATAGACCTTACCGCAAGAGGTGGGGATGGAATAAACCACCCCTTCGGTGCACTCGGTAAATACAGTGCGGTGATCAGTTTTGCAGGCAGATCTGCCTCCCCCGCCTGAGATGCGGGCGCAAAGGCCAGAAAGCTTTCGCGGGGCTGAAAACACCAGATCCACACCGAACTTCTGGAACACTCTTTTCACCCTGTGGGACATCTTGTGGAAATACGGCATCACCTCGATTTTCCTTGTCTCACCTGGTGTCCGAATACATGGTTTTCTCATTTTTCTGGCCAGCGTCTCACCTACCGACAGCAGAACTGACGACGGAAACCCTGAAGCTCTCAACCGATCTACCTGCTCCGCCAGACTTTCCTGCATGGCATGCGGGCAACACTTGTTCAGCGCATTCCTGAAACACAGATTCGCAATGCTCCGTTTAACCAACTTCGAGTGGGCAGAATCGAAAGGCAGGAGTGCCTTTTTAGACCTCGGGGCGTACTTCCAACACACGTGTCTGTAATGTAAAAATGAAATTTCTAAATCTAGAAACCTAATGGTCTTGTCAGATGGAACTTCTTTGGTGAACACCAGGTTCTTAGAGGAGGTGCTAAAAACATTTAAAATCTCATCTGCCACTTGTGAAAGCTGGTCAATAGGTGAAAGATTCAAAATGATTAAAAAGTCATCTACATATCTATAAACTCTAACGACACGTGTGTCACGAAGCTCATGATATAAGACGGAATCAAACTTCGCTAAAAACGCAGCACACAGAACTGGCGCAACACTCGACCCGATACAGATACCCTGTTTTTGAACGAGGTACTTGTCTCCGTACTGCACTATGGTGGACCTTAAGTAGACCCCCAGAAGCTCCAGGAACGACCCTAAAGGGATCCCGCACATGTTCTGAAACGGAACACTCAAGTACCTCGTTCAAAAACAGGGTATCTGTATCGGGTCGAGTGTTGCGCCAGATCTGTGTGCTGTGTTTTTAGCCAAGTTTGATTCCGTCTTAAGTCATGAGCTTCGTGATACACGTGTCGTTAGAGTTTATAGATATGCAGATGACTTTTTAATCATTTTGAATCTTTCACCTATTGACCAGCTTTCACAAGTGGCAGATGAGATTTTAAATGTTCCATCTGACAAGACCATTAGGTTTCTAGATTTAGAAATTTCATTTTTACATTACAGAAACGTGTGTTGGAAGTACGCCCCGAGGTCTAAAAAGGCACTCCTGCCTTTCGATTCTGCCCACTCGAAGTTGGTTAAACGGAGCATTGCGAATCTGTGTTTCAGGAATGCGCTGAACAAGTGTTGCCCGCATGCCATGCAGGAAAGTCTGGCGGAGCAGGTAGATCGGTTGAGAGCTTCAGGGTTTCCGTCGTCAGTTCTGCTGTCGGTAGGTGAGACGCTGGCCAGAAAAATGAGAAAACCATGTGTTCGGACACCAGGTGAGACAAGGAAAATCGAGGTGATGCCGTATTTCCACAAGATGTCCCAGAAGTTCGGTGTGGATCTGGTGTTTTCAGCCCCCCGAAAGCTTTCTGTCCTTTGCGCCCGCATATCAGGCGGGCGAGGCAGATCTGCCTGCAAAACTGATCACCGCACTGTATTTACCGAGTGCACCGAAGGGGTGGTTTATTCCATCCCCACCTCTTGCAGTAAGGTCTATATCGGTCAGACGGGCCAGTGTTTAAATGAACGGTTGAAAGAACATGCGTGCGATGCAAGATCGGGCACAGGGAGCAATCTAGCTCTCCATGTAAAAGATTGTGATGGTTGCATGCCTTTATTCCGCCAGACCAGCATTCTAGGCAGAGGAAGCACAAGAATTGCACGCGAACTGCTCGCGGCGTTTTTTATCAAAACGAATGGCCAGACTTGCATCAGCGAACCTTCTGTGGCTATCAGTGAAAAAGAGTGGCGCTTTTTTATCGGTACTTGACTATAGTCTAGTCTCCATGTCATAGCTTGCGCAGCATGTATGTATAAAAGCTCGTGGTTGCTTCAATAAATTTTGGTTGTTAGTCCGGCGTTGGTGCGTATGCGTGTGTTCTCTCTTGTCCGTGTCCTGCAGTGCTGGCTTTTCGTCGAATTAATCATGAACCAACCAGCCCAGCTCTTCACTCTTCTCAGTAAGTAGCTGTTGCGGAGCACCGTGAAGGAGGATGACGTCACGCAGCAGGAAAACATCAGCGGCACAGCTGATCGGTAGTGCGCGAGTGATCGCATAGCGCGTGGCGTAATCGGTCGCCACTGCGACCCACTTGTTGCCGGAGGCTGATGTTGGGAAAGGGGCCTAGAAGGTCGAGGCCGACGCCAAAGAAGGGTTCTGCGGGGATGTCAATCGACTGAATGTGACCAGCAGGTGGAAGGGGGGGGGGGGCATTTGCAACGTTGACACGACTCGCAGGCAGCCACGTATCGGTGGACAGAGCACGCAATGACAGAGCGCGACTACGAGCAGGTCAGGTCCTTAGGGCCGAAAGTTACGTCGGTAGAGGACGCCATTCTGGACGAGAAATCTTCTGAAGGAGGGATCATTGGGCGATGCTTGTATGTGTTCGATGATCGCTCGCAAGGAAGGGTCACGATTTTGTTCGTCGCCAAGGTTAGCGATGTCGGACACTAAGATACAGTGCACTGTGTTCTCATCGTCGTCGTTGTGAGGGTTGTCGACGGGATAGTGAGACAAGCAATCTGCATCGCGACGCAAGCGGCCAGATTAATACACGACTGAATATGAATACTCTTGCAAACGCAGGGCCCAGCGCCCGCGCCGTCCTGAAGGATCTTTGAGAGTAGATAACCAACAGAGTGCGTGGTGGTCGGTAATTACGGAAAATGGGCGACCATACAAATAGGGACGGAAATTCGCAACCGCCCACACACACAAGGGCCAAGCACTCACGCTCTGTGATAGAGTAGTTTCTCTCGGCGGCCGAAAGGAGGCGGCTAGCGTAAGCAATGACCTGAGCGTGGCCACGCTGACGTTGGGCTCAAGGAGGTTTAAATTTCTTTTTAAACCTCCTTGGTTGGGCTAATACTGCGCCGAGTCCGTAGCCACTGGCATCGGTGCGGACTTCTGTAGGGGCAGACGGGTCAAAGTGGGCGAGGATCGGCGGCGTCGTTAGCAGGCTGATGAGGCGAGAGAATGCGGATGCTTCTTGCTGGCCCCAGAAAACGCGACATGTCGTGTGAAAAGCTCCGTTAGTGGCTTGGCTATGACCGCAAAATCCTTTACAAAACGGCGAAAGTACGAACACAGCAACACAGCCCGAGAAAGATGCGTACATCCTTGGTGGACTGTGGGACAGGCAAGTTCTTGACGGCGGATATTTTTCCCGGTTCTGGTTGCACGCCGTTGGCGTCGACTAAATGGCCAAGGACCGTGATTTGGCAGCGGCCACAACGACACTTGGACGAGTTGAGCTGGAGTCCGGCTTGACGAAAAAGGTCCAGGATGGTTGAGAGACCATCAATGCGCGTTTCGAATGTTGGTGAAAACACGATAACATCGTCTAAGTAGCACAAACATGTCGACCATTTCCAACCTCGCAGGAGGGAGTCCATCATGCATTCAGAAGGTGGCAGGGGCGTTACAAAGGCCGAAAGACATGACCTTGAATGGATAAAGGCCGTCAGGTGTTATAAAGGCAGTCTTTTCACGGTCCATATCGTCGACAGCAATCTGCAAATACCCGGAACGTAGATCAATTGATGAAAAGTAGCGAGCCCCGTGTAAGCAGTCAAGAGCGTCATCTATGCGTGGCAACGGGTGCACGTCTTCTTTTGTAATTCGGTTAAGGTGCCGATAGTCGACGCAGAATCGCCAAGAACCGTCTTTCTTCCGTACGAAAACGACAGGCGATGCCCACGGACTCGACGATGGCTCGACGATGTTCTTTGCGAGCATTTTGTCAACTTCGCTTTGAATTATTTGACGTTCAGCTGCGGATACACGATAGGCACGTCGGTGGATAGGAAGAGCATCGCCGGTATTGATGCGATGCGTCACTTGCGTAGCTTGGCCTAAAGGACGACCGGTGATGTCATAAATGTCGCTGTATGCAAGCAAAATGCGACGTAGATCCTCACTTTGCTGAGGGGTTAGGTCTGGGGCAATCATCGATGTAATGGACTTGTCAGAGGGACAGGCATAGGGTTGCTGCGCAAGTGAATGTGGCGAAGCGGTCACTGTGAAGGCCTGCACTTCGCCTGCGTCAAGTTCGCTGAGCAGGACGAGGGAGATACCACGGGGCAGAATTTGGGGCGTCAAATTGAAATTGACTACAGGTAAGCAGGCACAGCGGGCAACAACGGAGAGAACTGTATGAGGTAGTGTTATGCCTCTGTCGAGAAGGACATCGGTTGCCGGAGTCAAAAGGTAGTCCCCATCAGGTACTGGAGGCGACAACAGGAGATCGACGTAAGTAATTGTTTGAGGCGGCAAGCGCACGTCGGCGGCGGCAGTAAGGCGATTGGGTCGTTGGTCGATTGGGTCCACTATGGGTAGATCGAGGCGTAGAGTACTGCTGGAACAGTCTATGAGAGCTGAGTGGGCGGAGAGGAAGTCGTGATCAAGGATGACGTCATGCGGGCATTGGGCGAGAACAGTGAAGAGAACAACAGCATGGCGATCAGCGATGCTAACACGGGCGGTACACATTCCAATAGCAACAGCGGTTCCACCATCGGCGACCCAGACAGCCTTCGTGGTTGCTGGCGTCAGAATTTTTCTTAATCTTCGACGAAACTGAGCACTCATGATTGATAGGTGCGCTCCAGTGTCGATAAGTGCGGTCACATGGACGCCGTCAACGTGCACATCAAGTAGGTTCTGCTTGGTCGGAATCGTCAACAGAGGATGTTGTGCCATGTCCAACAATGCAGCGCCACCTCCAGGAGCTGCACTGCCTAGTTTTCCGGCTGGGAGCGGCGAAAAATGGTCGGGGAAGGTGGCCGTCGAGGTTGAGGCGAGCAAGATTGGCGGCGTTGGGGCTAAGGTGAGCGGGTGTAGCGAGGCTGAGCAGGGAATTCTTCAGGGGCGACGTGTTGCGAGCTGGATGGGTACGGGTGAGGTCGGCGTGTTGGTGCAGAATAAAGGGCAACAGAATTCCAGGATGGAGTCCAGCGGCCTCGGCAGTAGCGGGAAATTGTCCGACGCAGTGGCAGTGAAAACAGATAGGTTTGTCGTCAGCAGTTCGCCATTCAGCTGCGTTCCTAAACTGGGGAGGGGCGAAGGTTGATACGGGACGGGGTGGGGTCTCAAAGTTGGGGCGGACATCGGAGCGTGCTGGCAAAGACACCACATGAATGCCCATGTTGTTAATCTCCTCGCGAACGGCGGCTTGTACTAGCGAAACCGGAACTACAGGTTCCGAGAAGGTCTTGACTTCGGCAGTACTAGGACAGGCGGCCCCTATCGTGCAACGTTGTCATAGTTAGCGGATGGTAAGAAAAACCCTCACATGACGACGTCGCTGCGGTGTTGGGCAAGCGGGCGAACTGATGGATGATTCGTCGGCTCTTGGCCCGTTCCAAACGATGGTATTCTTTCAAGACGTCGTCAACAGTAGTGACATTGGTGAGGATGAGCAGATTGAATGCATCGTCAGCGATGCCTTTCAGAATGTGAGCTATTTTATCTGCGTCCGAAATGTTGACGTCGGCCTTGTGGCACAGATCGAAGATGTCCAGAATATAGGCGACGTAAGGTTCAGTTGATGTTTGGACCCGCGTGGACAGTTCCTTCTTAGCAGCCAGCTGCCGACCGTGTGGGTTCCCAAACATGTCGCGCAGTTTCTGCTTGAAACTGTCCCAGCTTGTGATGTCGGATTCGTGAGTTTCGAACCATGCTCGCTTTGGTCCTTCAAGGAAGAACAGTATATTTGCAAGCTGGAGAGTGGGATCCCACCTGTTAGTGGTGCTTACACGTTCGTACCGAGTAAGCCAGTCCTCCACGTCTGGGCCTTCGCGACCCGTGAACACGCCGAGAGCTCGTGGTGTGGTAACGGTGACGCACGTTGTCGCAGACGGATTGGCGGGTGGTGGCGCCGGTTCGTCGGAAGCCATCGTGGGAGCTTCAAGAAAGCGGCCCTGCGAAGCTCCATGGCGAGGTCAGGGATCGTACACCTGCACCACGATGTTACGGACAAACAAGGCTATATACACTTGTATTTATAGGCTCCACCATAACCGTGCACAGCAAGAACAGCCAGCGTTCGGTTATCACTTTGTCGTCTTCTTTCGACCAACAAAGACACTCGCGTATGTGCCGTAGCAATGTTGCTACCGCGTGTATGAGCCAGCGCGTGGCCAGCAAAGCGGCAAAGAAGTTGAGGAAGAAGAAGACCTCGCGCCAGTTCTACGTCGGTTCGACGCCATTTCTCTCTTGGTATCGGCGTCCCAGTCTGGTTCTTTTCAGCGGCTCTTGCTTTGGTACATGACGAGCTGGTGGAGGTGCTTGGTAATCTATGCACCAAGCCCCTCCAAGCAGCAGGAGTCCCAGCCGTATATTGGTGGTTACACCTGTGCACCGCGCCAGCAGAAGGATCCGTCGGCAAGCACCTGAGTTCGGGCTACTCCCTGAGAAAATGGCATCTCCGACCATCCGAACCGGTCTTTAAGGCTCAACGCGCATTCACGCACGTTACTCACTCCGCGCGCGCCGACCGCATTTCACGGCACTATGCACTAGGGCGTAGAAGATCGGTTGACTCACTATAAACGCGTTTCCGAGTACAAGTGGGACGACGTGGACAAGCTGAAGAACGTATATTTCAGTCTACATGATGGCGCACGTGTTGGTATGAGAACCGTTCGGATGCGCTAACATCATGGGAGGAATTCAGACGCCGGCTTCTGGAGACGTATGCGAGCCCTGATCACCGAGAGCGTATTGAGCGTGATCTCCAGTCCCGCACACAAATGCTTAATGAGGGTGTTGCAAAGTATGTTGAGGACATCACACGTCTCTCTAGCCGAGCAGACCCCAGGATGTCCGAAAAAAAGTGCGGTGCCTCATGTGCGCGGTGAAAGAGCAACTGTTCGGCGGTCTCGTGCGCAGCCCTCCCATGACTGTGACTGAATTTCTCGCCGATCCTGTTACTATGGAAAAAACCCTTTGGCAACAGGCACCGTCGTACGAACGCCAATTGAATGCTACTTCACCGACCGACTTCTTTGGTACTCTCGGCAGTAAAGTCGATTTCTTCCGGGAACTCATCCCTTCCGTTGTTCGCAAATAACTCCAGAAGCTGAAGTCACCCTCGCCCCCTACGGTTAGCTCTTTTTAAAGTGTTGTCCGCGAAGAAGTTCAGCATGCGTTGAGAGAACCACCTTTCCACGCAGAAGCTCAACCCGACTTCCCGCGGATGACTTATTCTCAAGTTTTAAGGCAACCCGTCACGCCACCTGTCGCGCAGCCTGTTATGCAACCTGTTCAGCCTGTTACGCCTTTCAGCCCGCTTCACACCGTGCCCCCGCCTATGCTGCAGCCCGTTCCAGCCGCCCCGTATTACACCGACCGCCGGCCGATCCTGAGGAAAGCAGACGTGTGGCGGACACCAAACCGCCCACCTCTTTGTTTTCACTGCGGCGAAGCAGTTCATGTTTACCGAGAGTGCTCATACCGGGAGCTCGAACTGCGAGGATTTCCAGCAAACTCTCCATGACCTTGGTTCGGCTAGAGGCCCCCTGAAATTGAGGAATATGTTTCCCGGCAGAGCGGATTATCGTCGTTTCGATATCAGTCACGTTCCCTACCACGGCTACGGTTTTGTGCAAATGGACGTGCCTATTCAAGCGTAGGGAAGCGACGGTCACCCAGCCCGCGTCGGGAAAACTAACTGCAGCGACCTTCAGGGGCGAGGCCACTCAAGGACGTGCTGAAGGACCTCTACCGACACATACGCGGAAGAAGGACGATGACAAGCCTACATCGACAACGACTGCAGCTGCTGACGAGGAAAAGAGGATTTCTTTGGACATTCCTGTGGTACTCGACGGCCACGACGTTATTGCGCTGGTTGACACAGGATCCGATTACTCGAAAGTCAGTGAAAAGGTTGCCACCATCCTGAGGAAAGTAACGACGCCCTGGAATCGAACGCCAGTTCGGACTGCTGGTGGTCATATCCTCACACCTCTCGGCCTGTGCGCGGCAAGAATAACGATTTGCGGATCCACGTTTGCTCCTAACCTGTGTGTTCTACGACAGTGTTCATGGGACCTAATCATCGGCATGAACTTTCTTAGAGAACACAGCGCTATCATCGACATTCTACGGCGCGTCGTAACTTTCTCGACAAGGAGGGCCGCCGTGACGAGCGACATCGTCCGCCCTCGAGCGTCCTTTCGTGTCGTTGGAGACGCTGTCACGTTACCACCAGGTGCAACTGCCGTAGTTGAAGTGGTGTGCGATGAATTACTGCGTGGTGAAGCCATCGCGGAGAGTAATCACTCCCTTCTTTGTCAGGGCGTTTGTGTAGCAACAACCCTTGTTAACCTCCGTGATAGCCACTGGATGTCCTTGTCACGAACTTCAGCTGCGAGCGTCGGCACCTTTTCCCCGGTACCGTCATCGCTTATGCCAATCCGCTAGCCGATGTAACTGCGTGTTTTCCTTCCGAAGCAATCGGCAATGCTGAGGCACCTCTGCACAACATCGGCATCAGTCCAACATTACCCGCAGAAAACAAACACCGCCTGCGCGAGCTGCTCGCTACGGGAGTTTCGCACTTCCTTCGCACGTTTTTCGAAGATACGTCTGTGATGATATGTTAGGCAGGTTCTTTTATAGATTTGGTTTCGGACGACTCTCTCAGGCGAAGCCTCCGAGAGTCTAATCGAGGACAAAGCCGTTCTTCGCGCAAGACACGCACACAAGCTTTTTAATGTAAACTAATAAGACAAGAGAGAGAAACTAAACGACAAGCACTTGAAAGAGAAACGAAAGCATAACAGAATTGAATGGAGTTCTAATAAGTCTCTATAGGCGCTACGGGGGAAAGTCCTGGCGATTTGCTCTCTAATAAGGGTTCGACGGTGATGCGTGAAGTCGACGCGGGAGAAGCGCATGGCTCACCGAATCGTCGATGAGCTTTTTGAAGAAGAAGTTGGCGAAGTGCAGACGGCTCGGAACGATGACGACGGATGTCTCGTTGCGACGGAGGACGTGGGCGGCTAGGCGGCTCGATGAAGTGGTACCGGCATCTTGGCCAGGAATCTGAATGTGGAACTCGGACCCGCAGCCCAACTGTTCCGGCTATGCCTACGGGCACAAGATCAAGTCCTCGCCTGGAGCTTGCGAGCCACTGGGGTTCAGTTGGCTGGAGTCAGGTCAGCAGGAGGTCCCGGTCGAGTGAAGCCCTGGTTGCTTGGGTCCGGAACCCGACTGCCGTCTTCAACGCCCGGGCCGGTGGACGATCCGCTGCCTTCCGCTGCCTTTCTCGACCCCTTTCGTGGAACCCCCCGAAGAATCCGATGCCGCTCGCTTTTCTTTCGCTTCTGCTTATTCGTTACTCTTTGATTGGCCACCGCTGTGTTCCCGTGTTCACCAGCTATTGGCCATTGGGAACGCCAACGTCGTGGGTGTTTCTGATTGGTTGCTTCATTTTATTATTCTATTTCATTTTGCAACGCCCCGCCTTTCGTTGTTCTTCGTTTTTGTCGTCCTTCATTCATGGTTGTTTTCTGGTCCGCTAGCGTCTTAGGTCGTTTTCGTTCTTTTTCCCCTTTTTTATAACCGCGCACATCACACATCACAAAGCCCCCCTTCGAAATAAGTTTTTTTTCTTAAAAATACAACTGCAGAGATGTGCGCCTCAAGTTAAGCACAACTCGTCCACACACAGTTCAACCAATAGTCCGCATACGCCAGGACGTATGGAACACACTGAGAGTTTACACAAAAAGACACTTAGTGCACGTTCACTTTACGATATATGTGGACACTTAGCGTACTTTCACAGTTCACAACCCATCTAAACTGACTGATATCAGTGATCAAGAAGCTTGAGATTAGCTCTGTACAGTATAAAACAAACTTCAAAAAGAAACAGTACCAAAGGTAACATAAGTCTTTCACAGGACACCTAATGGTTAATTCTAGAGTGAGTCAAAAATTGACAGTCACAAGATTATGTACAATATTTCCATCAAACAGTCCACAACTCAAACCATGCGATCCTCCAGTTGTCAGAGTGCCCCTACGTAATTGCGCCCCAAACAAGACGTATGGAACATTTCACACACCTAAAGAAAAGTATGGCAAACGCTGGTAGATGCTTCCTCTGAGACGCGTCTCTTCCTATACACGACAAAAGACTCGGACGCTCTGTCGAGCTAGTAGTCAGAACCCAGCAGTAACACAACTGCCTACATTCCCTCCACGCGCACTGCGCCAGACGTGTTCGCAGGGTCCCTTCTGCCACGTCAACGCATAGGCTATGTCTATCAACTGTGAACTCTCGTGAACCCACAGACGGAATACTTTCTGAATTCATGGACGCCCCGAAAGGTGCAACAGCGTTGTTGCTGATAGAGCCCTGTATACATATTGCAGCATCGTTTGGGGTTTCACTGAACGGACCCAACTCCGGCGTCTTTGCATGTATACATTCATTCTCTCTAGCGAATGCTTGAAGGGTCGCCTCCCACTCGGTCACTGGAACGCTACATTGTTCAAGCCCACATTCAACAGATTTTATAGTGCATTCTCGCACTCTGTCGATCTCTCCATCAAGGTCATTTTTGCAGCTTATACCAACCCATATTGCTGTCTTAATTTGAGAGACTACTGCTCCCGCTTTGACGAGCCCTTGCTCATTCTCTCCAACACGCCTCGAACAGATAACAGCTGTGCTGTCCTGATAAGTCAATCTCCCTTCATTTAAAAGAGGTTCGCTCATATGGTCCTGGACTATGTCTGTGTCATGTGTACCCGCAGCCAGCGGCACACCTAAACTGTGGGCATCAAACGCCTCGGAAGTTTCTGTACGGCATTGGCCGTCATGTTCTCGAGGTTCTCTGACCTCCTTAAGTGAGCTTGGCCTCCTAGAGGCTTTATAACAGAACACATCCTCTGTGGACCTTCCATATTCCTCATTTGCGAACTTGCACTTCGCTTCATCACACTCACAGAAGGTAAGGTTAGTTTCTCCGCTGCCTATCGCCCTACCATACTTTATACCAGCATTCAGCTGCAAATCTGGCGAAATGCCATATCGATGCTCATAATCGCCTCCCACGAGAGGTTCATTCTCCTGACCAATGCCCGTGGAGAACACAGCGAACGCCGGCACGCTGAAGCTCTCGCCTAACGTGCGCTTGCGCCTTTCTCTCACGAGCCTCGCCTGCTCTACCTCGGCCGGCTGAAGCTGCAACTGAATCGTTCTTAACTTCAATCCCTCAAGTTCCCTTTCCTCCTTCTCCATTTCCCTTTTGAACTCTATCTGCAATCTTTCCTCCTCTAGTTCTGCTGCTTCGTGTTCGTCACACCACGTCTTTAACTCATCGCCCTCAAGGCCCATGCGAGTTGCCAGCTTCTCTAACACTTCCCTTAACTCCGAAGTGCTCGTCATATTTCCAGATTACAGTATTTGAGAAATGAAACGGCTTTGTCCTGTCGCGGACGCCAATTTTTGATGATATTTTAAGAAGGTTCTTTTATAGATTTGGTTTCGGACGACTCTCTCAGGCGAAGCCTCCCAGAGTCTAATCGAGGACAAAGCCGTTCTTCGCGCAAGACACGCACACAAGCTTTTTAATGTAAACTAATAAGAAAAGAGAGAGAAACTAAAGGACAAGCACTTGAAAGAGAAACGAAAACATAACAGAATTGAGTGGAGTTCTAATAAGTCTCTATAGGCGCTACGGGGGAAAGTCCTGGCGATTTACTCTCTAATAAGGGTTCGACGGTGATGCGTGAAGTCGGCGCGGGAGAAGCGCATGGCTCACCGAATCGTCGATGAGCTTCTTGAAGAACAAGTTGGCGAAGTGCAGACGGCTCGGAACGATGACGACGGATGTCTCGTTGCGACGGAGGACGTGGGCGGCTAGGCGGCTCGATGAGGTGGTACCGGCATCTTGGCCAGGCATCTGAATGTGGAACTCGGACCCGCAGCCCGACTGTTCCGGCTATGCCTACGGGCACAAGATCAAGTCCTCGCCTGGAGCTTGTGAGCCACTGGGGTTCAGTTGGCTGGAGTCAGGTCAGCAGGAGGTCCCGGTCGGGTGAAGCCCTGGTGGCTCGGGTCCGGAACCCGACTGCCGTCTTCAACGCCCGGGCCGGTGGACGATCCGCTGCCTTCCGCTGCCTTTCTCGAACCCTTTCGTGGAACCCCCCGAAGAATCCGATGCCGCTCGCTTTTCTTTCGCTTCTGGTTATTCGTTACTCTTTGATTGGCCACTGCTGTGTTCCCGTGTTCACCAGCTATTGGCCATTGGGAACGACAACGTCGTGGGTGTTGCTGACTGGTTGCTTCATATTATTATTCTATTTCATTTTGCAACGCCCCGCCTTTCGTTGTTCTTCGTCTTTGTCGTCCTTCATTCATGGTTGTTTTCTGGTCCGCTAGCGTCTTAGGTCGTTTTCGTTCTTTTTCCCCTTCATTCACATGTTTCACGCGCACTTTTTAAAACCGCGCACATCACACATCTCAACGTCAAAAGCCGATCACGAAATATTGTATCATCACCTATGACGATGCGCAACGTATACGCCAACATGCTTATCGCGTTTCCACAGAGAACGACAAGCACTTCAAACGCTGGTGAAGGAAATGCTTAAGGACGACGTCATACAGCCTTCGTCTAGTCCCTGGTCATCGCTAGTCGTCCTTGGTAAAAAGAAAGATGGCATGCTTCGGTTTTGTGTCGACTATAGGAAGGAGGTCAATAACATCACAAAGAAAGACGTGTACCCGTTGCCTCGCATTGATGATTCCTTGGACAGGTTGAGGCGCGCGAAGCATTTCTCCTCCATTGACCTCAAGAGTGGCTATTGGCAGACCGAAGTAGATGAGCGAGACCACGAAAAGACAAATTTTGCAAGTCCGGACGGCCTCTACGAGTCCCGAGCACTCACTTTCGGCCTCTGCTCCGCTCTAGCCACCTTCCAGAGAATGATGGACACCGTCCTGGCTGATCTCAAACGGAAAAGCTGTCTCATCTACCTTTATGATGTTATCTTTTCTGAAAGCTTCGGCGAACATCTTCGATGTCTCCGGAACGTGCTCGAAGCCATTAGATCGGCTGACCTCACACTCAAGCCAGAGAAATGTCATTTCGGATACGCAGAATTGAAGTTTCTCGGTCACGTTGTGAGTGCTGCAGGTGTTCAGCCCGATCGAGAAAAGACTGCTGCCGTAGCTACCTTCTCAGCTCCAACTGACAAGTATCCGAAGATTTTTTTTAGCTTGTCGGTGTATTATCGGCGCTTGATCGAAAACTTTTCGAAGTTTCCAGACCGGCTGTTTCGCCTTACCCATGGTGAAATACCTTTCGTCGGGGCTGGTGAACAACAGACCGCCTTTTCGGAGCTCCAGCATCGATTGTGTTCTCCTGCCGTGCTGGCTCATTTCGACGAGGACGCTGATACGGAGGTACGTACTGACGCCAGCAATATTGGTCTGGGAGCTATCCTAGTCCAAAATCAAGATTTGGGCCATATTATGATCGCACCGCTGACACCCAGTTGTTGGGTGCGGGGAGTCACCGCCGCCTTCCGCTGCCACCAGTCGCCTGCTTCGGGGACAACATGCCAGTGACGATCGAGGACGAGAGAAATGGTTAAGACGTGTTTATTCACCTATTTACATGTAGCTTCCTTCGCAAGACTCAACTCGCAAGAGCGTTTTCTAGAGGGTTCTCAGGGTGCTCTCTTCCCGGGTCCCACGCTTTTTGGTCCCTGGGCTCTTCCCCCATTGGCTCTTGGGTGAGGAAAGAGGGAGAGGACGGGGAGAGTCCAAGACGTCCTTGACCCGCCCATGGCTGCAGTCGCCGAAGGTCCCGGAGAAGGGTACCAGAGCGGATCGCGTCAGGCGTGCAGCATCACCGTCACCATGCGTGCACGTGCGGAGACATTCCATCTGGTAAAAGTTTGTGGCCCGATGCTGGTAACATCGGCACTCGCCAGCTGAACCACTTCTAGGTGTGCCGGACGGGGTAGCGTCGCTTCTTCGGCCTGATGGCCAAACGTACAGGTGGGGTCTCAAGAAAGCACCGCCCTTTCGGCTCGGGGCCGTCGTACTTCCCGGCACCACCGCGGCGCTTCGGCTGAACGCAGATGTTCTTAATCTGCGCTCACGCGGAGCTCAGGCCAGACGAGCCGGCGACTTTCCTCTTCGGGCTCGTTTTGCATGCCAAACGTAACAGCCACTACAATGTTTAGGCCGTATCTCTACGGGCAGCCATTTAAAGTCGTGAAAGATCACCATACTTTATGCTGGTTGGCCAACCTCCGAGACCCTTCTGGACGACTAGCGCGATGGAGTCTGTGCCTCCAGGAGTTCGACATCTCAGTTGTGTATAAACCCGGCCGGAGACATGAAGATGCCGACACATTATCACGAGCTCCTATTGAGTCCAACAGCGCAGATGACGACGACGACGACGACAGCGCCTTCCTGGGAACTCTCAGCGGACCGAATCTGCCCAACAAACAGCGATCGGACACTAAATTATGGCCCATCATGGATCACTTGGAAGGTAACACAGCGTCCATCCCTCGCCACATCTCGCCCCTACTGTCGACATTTTGTCTACGAGAGGATATCTCATAAAAAGAACACGCGTGGTGGCGAAAAATCTCATCTTCTAGTAGTACCGCAAGTCCTCCGCGATGACATCCTGTTGGCCTGCCATGACGAACTGACATCTGGACATTTGGGTTACTCAAGAACTCTGGACAGGGTACGTTCATCTGCACTACTTGCCAAGGTTGGCTGCTGACGTTAAACGTTACGTCAGAGGATGCCGTGAATGTCAGCGCCGCAAGTCACCACCTTTCGAACCTGCCGGCCTTCTGCAACCAATAGACCCCCCATTGGCACTGTTTGACCAAGTAGGCATGCACCTCCTTGGGCCATTCCCCCTTGTCTTCCTCCAGAAATAAGTGGATCGTTGTTCTCACTGATTATTTGACTCGTTACGCCGAGACTAAGGCACTATCACACGGGACGGCATTAGCCGGTTAGCGTTAGAGAACTTTCTCTTGTGAGTGAAAAAAACGGACATGAGCGAAAAATAACACCTCCAAAAATGGACAACTATGTCCATCTAGCGGAAGACATATCAAGCAATGTCTCGAGTACCATGGCCTCCGAAAATGCGAGTGCACTCGCCATCTCGGAGGCCGTGCACTACAGCAGAGCCTCTATGCGGTCTCCACTTTTTTAGCATTTCATTCTCACGACACCATTAAAGAAGAGAAGTACTGCAGTTGCCATTTCACCGAGCATAAGGCGGTGCTTATTGCGGTTGGCCGGAGGAGGTCTGCACAAGAAGAAATCGAACAGCTGCCAGAGAGTTAACGCACGAAGACTGACAGAATGTTATCATTTGCGAATAAAAGTGTCACGCCTACGTGCAGTTCATAATACAGGGCAATGTGACTACATCACTGTAAAAAAATTTCATTTAGTTGTTATAAAAGTGCTGTTAAATAGATCGGAAAGCCCTACCATTACTAAGGTACGTCGCGCACGTTTGTTTCTGTCTGTGCGTGTGTGTGTGTGTGTAACAGAACACATTAATAAGTACGCATGAGTGGCTGTAGTGGACACGAGGTGCCGGATTTCGCTGTCGCCTTCAACTCTTAAAGGCGAAGCTTAAGGGTCCCCCAATTTTTTATGCATAATAGCGTGCTTCGGCATCGCGCGCCATCAGTCGGTATTACTGACCGAGGTACGGCGTCCACGGCAAGGCTGCTGGACGATATCTTTAAACTAAGTTACACGTGCCATCGAAAGACCACGGCATACCATCCGTAGTCTAATGATTTGACAGAAAGGCTGAACAAAGCGCTGGGAGACATGATCTCCATGTACGTGGATGCACAGCATAAAACATGGGACGAAATTCTGCCCTACGTCACATATGCATACAACAGTACCACGCAGGAAACCACACGCTTCACTCCGTTTCGCCTCGTTTATGGTCGAGATGTTCAGACTATGCTCGATGCCATGATTCGCTATGACGACACCGACAAGCTTGACCAATTGGCGTCTAGCATTGAGGATTACATTCAGCGCGCCGAGGAAGCCCGTCAACTGCCCGTGTCCACATAAGACAGTAGCACTAGTTAGATGCAACAAGGTACAATTGTTACCATCGAGAAGTCACCTATAAACCTGGTGACAAAGTTTGGGTTTGGACCCCCATCCAACGGCGGGGCCTCAGCGAGAAACTCCTGCACAAGAACTTCGGGCAATACAGAGCACTGAGGCGTGTAAATGCGGTGAACTATGAAGTGATCCCAGACGTAGACGTGCCATCGCACCACCATCGATCACCCCGTGCAGAGTTTGTGCATGTCGTACATCCTGAACCGTATTTCACGTGGTGACGTTGAATTGCATGTGGAGGAAGGATGCATTCATTCTTTCTGTTGGTGTCGCACCGTCCTTGAAAGAAGTGCGAACTATCTTTTTGTCATGTTTTTTTCTCTGTTTTCTACTCCGAACCACATATTTTTTTCTCTGTTTTCTACTACTAACCACATATTTTCTTTTTACTTTGTCGTCGGCATGTTCCCGCGTCTGTTAACTTGTTTATTTTGCTATCTTTTATTTTTCCCTAAGTCGCTTACCTCCCACGTAAGTCTTGTGTATGAGCATCGAGGCGATGCTCCTTGGAGAGGAGGAATAATGCCACCGCATGTATGAGCCAGCATGTGGCCAGCAAAGCGGTAAAGAAGAAGTTGAGGAAGCAGAAAACCTCGCGCCAGTTCTACGCTAGTTCGACGCCATTTCTCTCTTCGTGTCGACGACCCAGTGTGGTTCTTTTCAGCGGCTCTTGCATTGGTGGGTCACAATATTAGCCGCTGACATTTCTTGTATTTGTTCGGCAGTCATTGGCCTCTCGCATTTTGCATAATGGAGCAACAGCGTGGCCACTGGAGGACTATTGTCCGTTGGTAGGCGGTGTTTCAACTAGTTGATTCCGGGAAGTTGCACGGTAGCATCAGCAAAAAGCGAAGAGTGTCGGTTGAGTGCCGCTGACGGCGTTGTGGGCTCATGCTATGAATCTTGCGCGGAGGTAGCGCCTGCAATCAGGAAGCAGACATGGACCCCCGCCGTCGTCCATGGTGAGATGATCTTCGCCAGAGAGGAGGTAGTCGTCTCTGAGAACCATCTAGGCAGGAAGATCTTGAAAAACTGGAACTGCAGGAAGAAACTTGCTCCCGACTATGATGTGGAACTGGAGGTTGAGCACCGCGACAGGAGATGCGGAACCACCAAGGCCTCTCATGGACGATTCCGTGTACGGCTGGAGGCTGGCTGGGGCATAGCATCACCAGTATGCGACGGCCTTTAACATCCCGGTGCCTTCGACGCGGACCTCAACAGTGGGGATGGGCCGGGTTTGGTTCTTGGTGGTTGGGCGCGGTACTTGTGGGCAGGCATTATATCCGAGCATCCAAGTCGTGAACTAGTGGGCACTTGTTCAGAGCCAGTGTGAGAGCATCTGCATGAACCGAGCGTCGTAAGCACTGGGAAGAGGTGCAAACACTGACTACAAATCTGTGCTCCAAGTTGACCATGTCCGTAAGCGCAACCTTGGAAGCGATACCACCCCTCGGCAGCTCCCCGGTCACAACCTTCGGCGAAGGACTTCTTTATGTGGTCCAACGAGTGTCCAACGGCTATGACGTAGAGACCCAGTTGGTGGGGTCGTCATTAAAACCATGAAATTCGGGGATCACCTCAGAAAGTGGGATGTCGCACCCTATCCCGGAAGAACAGCAGCTTTCCCTGTTCTGGAGGTATTGAAAGAACGTGGACCCCAACTGGTTCTGGTCGGTCTAGCCAACACGAAGTTGAGTCGCCGTGGAAGCTTGTACGCCGTCCCCGGTCGGCAGCGAATGCGGAGCCAAATGTACTGAACTGCTTCGAAGAGCCGTAGACGGAGACGGCTCTGTATTTGTCGACTGCACCCTTGTAAAGAGCGAGACACAGAGACAGCGCCTTTGCTGCAGCCGGCTGTTCTATTCGTTCTCGTCATCTTTCTCCTCAGTGCTCTACAACGCTGAACCAGCGCCACAGTCTCGGCAGTACAAACACACACACACACACACACACACACACGCATATATATATATATATATATATATATATATATATATATATATATATATATATATATATATATATATATTTACACCCCTACATATATTGGAGTGAGCGGATGAACGTCCGAAAACATTATTTATAACGTTTCCGCCTGGGTGCGGCCTTCGCCAGAGGGAATCCCGGCGAGGCCCGGTATTCGGTGTCGGCCGGACCCCTGCTGAAACGTTGGAACTAAAAAAGTTTTCGTACGTTCTTCCGCTCAATGCAATTGTTATTAAGCACTGCATCCAAAGGAGAAACTTGCCTCACACACACACACACACACACACACACACACACACACACACACACGCACACACACACACATATATATATATATATATATGAACGCTGATTTACAAAGCGTTATTCTTAGCATTATTTACATAGCGCATAGGAAATGGAACTTCCGGTCACATTGTGACTTTGTAGTGCAAGGCTCCATTCTGCACTGACGACCTCAAAAATTATTAAGCAGCTCTCGCACAGCATCTAAACTTCCAAGCCTTATCTTGACTCAGAGGGAGTTGGACGTTGCATTTCTCCCGCACAATTTATTCCGTTGAAATACACCGTCGTTCATTACGGCTGTCTAAAATTTTTAGAGAAACGTTAAGCAAGCTTGTCCCTAGAAGCTTCAATTCCAAGAAATCAAATTTTCGGAAATCAAAAAACGTGTTTATTGCTGTCGCAGTCTTTGCCATGGGGATATTCGCAACAGCCTATGCAGCTTCATTCAGTTCACCTTTTACATCCGACAAACTAACACTGGTGACCTCTGAGACTGCGCAATAGCGGTTGGTTGGTGTATTCTGTGTAGATTAGCATGCTATATGTAAAGCAATACCATTTGTAACAGTACGCCTGGGATAGAGACACGGAAAACGAATGCCCTCCCCCGCCCTGAGTCACTGAGTATTGTTGAAACTGTTGAACCCTCATCTTCTGAAAAGCGTACATAGAGAAAGAAATCTTGCATGTCCTAGATGTTGTCGGGAGCGGTGTTATGCGTAGCAGTTACGGATAAAAATTATTACGCCGAATTCTCACTGAGCGAAGTGTTGGGCGTACGATGACGGTCACTGAGCAAGGCTCCTGAGTACCCGTCTCCTTAACCTGGGCTAACCAGGAACACCAAGAGCACTGTGGTGACTGAATCTCCGGTCATGGTACGACGCAAAGTCGGTGCTCATGTTAGTAGAAAATGGACTACATGGTGCGTTGATGTGCTGTCGTATGGGCGTCGTTTAAATAAATGGAACTCCATCGGGATTTTCACCATAGTCTGAAGTGGTTCTGTTAGGTGCGGCTTATCTCATTCTGGAGGCAGTGAAGTCATACAGGGTCTTTGCATTTGTCGGCTGATCCTGGAAGCTGTGCGTCCAGCCGGTGCATGCGCAGGGTTGTCGTGTCTGAAGCGAATCTAACGAGTTTCTGCTAATGCGCCCGGGCTGTGGACGCGTGACGTCGTTGCCGTAGCCGCGGTTAACCAAGCGGCAACTGGCGTCTCCAGTGGGAAACACTGGCGCATCATCGCATGCTTCGCACCTTTTAGGTTTCACGTTCGTGCAGCTGTGTCTTTTGTTTTTAGGGATTCTTAACTATCGCTTGGGAAACGTAAATGTGAAAGGCACGTCCTCTGGTAGTCGAACGCGGAATCAATGCAGCTGAGAAACAAAATATTCGGCAGTCCAATACCACGTGAACTTAATTTAGCTGAATCTATAAATGTTTCAATGGCACTGACAGCCCTGTAACAGGTAGGGTGTTTAAGTTTGCTAGGAAACTGACATATAAACTCAGGGAAATCAAAACGGGAAGATGCTTCATCACCGCGCCATCAGAAATATGGAGCTAGTGCCAGAAAAAGGAAAGCGGCGACGTCATGCAACAATATACTGCCACTGAGGCTACTGTTAAGCATCAGCGATGACCATCGAGCCTCGGAGATAATCGTCGGCTACGCCTCGCGCTCCATCGCCTTCCATGGTGAGGACGCAACGCGTGCCTCTCGCGCACGCGCCCGAGACATGCGCGGGCCCCCGAGATTTGCTGGAAGAGGCATTCGAAGAAGAGACACTTGCGTGTATGGAACGCTTTGGAGCAATATTGAAAAACGCCAGCTTTTCTGAATCTAACATCCGTGATTTGAGCAATGAAGCATAATCGTTGTGCCGTTGACCGGCAGGCTGGTCCAGTAGGGTGCGTTAAAAGTAATGACTTCAAAAGCAGGAAGTGGCCTGCAAGGAAATCCGCCATAAGTTGTAAAATACATTTTCACGAAAACTAGAACATTATGAGAGCTGCGCATATCATAAAGGGACCTACTTTCATATTCTTGAGGCATCCAATACTGTAGGCGCTCTGCGGTGCACGGGGGAAGTTAAGGGGATCACGCAGTTGTGCAATGAGTAATGAAATCTGTAATTTCCTATGCCGGAATGGACGTGCGAAGACAAAATGGAAATATACAGGCATCAGGGAGGTAGCAGTCATACAGATACATACACACATGTCTATATACAGCGGCACATCCACGCAACATACACCCCAGGAAAGACACGCAAGCTATCTATTGTGGTGGTGAAGGCATATTATCGTGTACATTCCTTATAGGAAGTGGATTCAGAGTGTTAATTTCGTCCGAATTTCTTCGGCCAGCTAAAAGATTTGTGTAAAGGTTAGTAGTGTACGGCTTGTCTTAAGGCAAGGAGTAATCAAGGAGTAATTTATATTCCTTATTGCGCTTGCAATGCTAATTTCGCCATGAATCTATCTATCTATCTATCTATCTATCTATCTATCTATCTATCTATCTATCTATCTATCTATCTATCTATCTATCTATCTAAATCTATCTATCTAAATCTATCTATCTATCTATCTATCTATCTATCTATCTATCTATCTATTTTCTCCGTCCGTTTCTTACGAGTTGCTATTATCGGAGACTGTCGTATGCTTATGTCCAGCGTCGCATGCATGGGTTTCCTGTCTGTGCGGAATACTATGAGAATATGAGAATATGTAGTCGTGCTAGTAGCTAACACATTTTACTATCTGTTACAAGAAACTGTTTGTTTAGCTGCTCACCGAATTATCGTTGGCGCGTTGGGCTGGGCGCGGTTGTATTCCTGTGGTAGCTCACACGTGCATCACTGCTCGTTTGCAAGCAAAACAAAGCAAGCAAAAAGTAAGCTGTCCCAATCTACCAAGGACTTAATAAAAAACGCCCACAATTGAAAGTAACGTCATCAAAAGATGAGATAGAATTCCCAGAACTATCAAAATTGATCAGTAAAGCCAGGCAAAGAGATGTAAGAAGCTTTAACATGAGACAAATAGAGAAAGCAGTAGAAAAAGGCACCAGCATTCAATCGGTCAAAAAGAAACTGCACTTAGCACAAAAAAAAACATGCGCTAAAAGATCAACAAGGTAACGTTATCAACAGTTTCACCGAAATAGTGAAGGTAGCAGAAGATTTCTTCTCTGAACTGTAGACAGACCATACAACCATAATAAATATAGAACCAGAGTAGAACACCGAAATTCCATGTATAACCGCTGCCGAAGTAAAAGAAAGCTGCTAAAGCCATGTCCCGCGGTAAAGCAGCTGGTGACGATGGTATAGCAGCCGACTTGATCAAAGACGGAGGAGATATTGTACTTGAAAAACTTGCATCGCTCTTCACGAAGTGTATCAAGACATGTAGCGTACTGCGCAGCTGGAAAAATGCTAATATAATCCTTATCCACAAGAAAGGGGACATAATGGACTTAAAGAATTACAGACCAATCAGCCTACTCCATGTAATATACAAGCTATTTACAAAGGTAATTTTTACGACGATAAGAGAAACACTCGACTTTAACCAACCGAGAGAGCAAGCTGGTTTTAGGAAAGGTTACTCGACAATGGACCACAGCCACGCTCTCAACCTAGTAACTGAGAAGTACGCGGAATATAACAAACCTCTTTATATGTCGTTTATCGACTACGAGAAAGCATTTGACTCCATAGAAATACAAGCTGTTCTAGAAGCTCTACGTCGACAAGGGGTACCTGCCGTATACGTGAAAACCATAAACAACATATACAAATATTGCACAGCCACACTACTCCTACATGAGAGAAGCAGAGAAATCCCGATCAGGAGAGGTATGAGACAGTGAGATACAATATCCCCGATGCTATTCACTGCATGTTTAGAGGAAGTCTTTAAACGTCTAGACTGGGAAGAAAAGGGCATTCGAATAGACGGAGAATATCAAAATAATTTAAGATTTGCAGACGACATTCTGCTCTTTAGCAATGATGGTGACGAATTACAAAACATGATTGATGACCTAAACAGGGAAAGCATTAATATTGGATTAAAAATGAATAGGCAAAAGACCAAAGTTATGCTCAATAGCTTAGCTAAGGAACAGGAATTTAAAAGCAACAATGAACCCTTACAATGTGTAAACGAATATGTATATCTGGGACAGTTAATATCAGGAACTCCTACCCAGGAAAACGAAATTCTCCGTAGAATAAGGCCGGGCTGGAGCGCATTCGGAAGGCATTACGAAATCATGACCGGAAACTTACCGCTCTCATTAAAGCGAAAAGTATTCAATCACTGCATTCTCCAAGTACTAACGTACGGTGCAGGAACATGGAGAATAACGAAAAAAACTAGAGATGAAACTAAGCAGCACGCAACGTGCAATCGAAAGAAAAATGATAGGGGTAAAGCTAAGAGATAAAAAACGAGCGGAATGGATCAGAGAACGAACAGGAGTAGCCGATATTATCTTATCAATTAAAAGAAAGAAGTGGACCTGGGCAGGACATGTCATGAGGAGGAAGGATAATAGGTGGACAGTAAGAGCGACGGAATGGATACCACGAGAGGGAAAACGCAACAGAGGTATGCAAAAGGTTAGATGGAGCGATGAAATTAAAACGTTTGCGGGCATTAAGTGGAACCAACTCGCTCAGGATAGGGTGGATTGGAAATCGTTGGGAGAGGCCTTTGTCCTGCAGTGGACCTAAACAGGCTGATGATGATGATGATGATGATGATGATGATGCAGTTGTTAGAGGACACGAGAGAGCAATATCATGAACATACACTATGATAACAGCCTTTCCAGCAGCTCCCAGTGTGACAACGCCAATTCGAGGCTTCGTTCCGACCTGCTATAGAACCCGGCGAACGTCTGTGCAGTTAGGACTGTCGTTGAAAATATACACGTGAGGCGCGCACAGCACAGTTACAGAAAACCAGCCCCAGGGGTGCTCACACACAGACAGCAATAAGCAAAGGAAATTGGCCCTTCGAGTCAACGCTACTACGAAAGCAAGGGAGGAAATTCGCTGATGTTTAATTTTCCTAAAACTCGTTATCGAATGCAAGCTTCATGATTCACTTCTCTGTGGCGTCATAATGTAGCATCCATTTGTTCTGCTATCTCATTAGGCAGTATGGCTTTCGCGATATACTTGCACGTACGTTCTGACTATATAAACCAGACGTGTGGACTGAGCTCTAAAGCGCATGTATATACGGTCCAAATTTCTCACCAACGCTGCCAAAACTGAGCGAATCAGTCCCGTCGCAGCAGACGTTATTACCTCGCCTAGGGACATCCCACCGCAATGATGAGGTGGCAAGACTCCGAACGTGTAGTGCGGTGACACGTGTCTGCCCCCAACACGTGGCGCCCATGCATCATCTGACGACTCGAAATCATTGCTGCCGGCTGAATGATCACGGTAGACATGGAGTAGCGGAGACTTTGCTCTAAAGATCCTATGCTCAATTACCTATGAGAGTTGCCTAATTGACTTGCAACCTGTACCGCTTATGCGAGGGAGATTCATCGCTTTTGCGTGGTGTTTTCAGGGACGTAATTGTATTATACTACTGCGGCGGTTGCGCGTGCAAGGAGTTTCTCTTGGGAGGACTAAATCTACGCTGTGGTCAAAGCTGAAACAATTATTAGACGGCATACACCAGGAGATTTTCTACCCTTGTTCTACTGCATGTTTTACACTCTAAGGAGCGCCCCAGGCGAGGGTTCATGCCGTGACCACCGAAGCCTAAAATCCACAAAGCTCCAGGTCAGCTTTACATGGTTTCTAAAGCGAGCTCTATAGTGCCGTAACGAAGTGACTGTACAAAGGATCCACATTTGTTGTGTTTTGTACTGAATGTGGAGCGCATTCATGCGGATTGGACATCTCAACTTTCTATGAGCGATAAAGCAGACGACACATTTTAAACTAGACTACCAAATGGATGAGCACCCCGTGTCATTTTTGAAATCTAACATCCATTATAGGAACCTAATCGAGTCTGCCTGATAATGAGGCGAAACTGTACTTTCATCTTATGACGTACGAGCAAAGGTTGATGTAATACAGAGTTCGTTCCTCCCCAGGAAATCTTGAGCACAAGGGAACATATTCTGTATGTACAAATTTATTTAGCTGGCTATCTGAGACGGCATTGAATAAAGGGAACTTTTCGAACAGCTAAACACTTCACGACATGCGTGTGCCTGCAAGAATTTTCAGCGTAACAGTTAACCCTAAACGCCGGCGCGAACGTGCACATAATACCGCACGACGCACACAAAGCGCAGCAGCGCCTTTTTTAGGATTCTTTTAAAAACTAGAAGAGTCCCTTGCAGGTAACAAATCACAAGTCCAAAAAAGGATATGCACTCGGGCTATCAAGACTTTCAAGGCTTTCTTGCATGCACCCATTCTCTCTAACTTCCAGGTTTGTTTATATTACTTGGTGCCTACGTACTTGTGGAAGTAACGTAGAGTGTGCAACTTCAGTATAGACCAATGTACAATGTGCCGGCATCGAAATTCCCGTATGTGACTGCAAAATATTTGCTGATAAGGTCGACCTCTAGGCATATATCAGCCAGGTGGAACCATGTGCAAAACAGCAAAAATACTGCTCCTTGGCGGCACATCCATCATTCAATATTTCTGGATCACCATTCAGTAAATAATAACTAAAAACAATACAATTAAACAAAACTAAAGAAAGAAGCAAAAATACTTGAAATATTGCCCTGCCATACAAGAAAAATGTTCTCTGAGGTTAATAAGGAGTGTTATATATATTGAGAAATGCCATACAAGAGGCGCAGGGACTGCGGAAGTGCAATGACCACCTTCGGTGCCAGTGAGATTGCCTGCTCCTTTGTAAGGCATGAAAGTTTCGGAATAAACGTATATATTATGCAAAAGAAGAACCATGCCCAATAATCTAGGAGACTGCCACAGTTATATGTTGGAAGAAAAGAGCTCACACGTGTAGGATTCAAGAAGGCTGCTTACAAAGGTGTTGGTTGTGTATAACTTAAAATAACTTAAAAACTATAAACACGAAGTGTGTTTTGGAGAATGTGCAGTTGCTCTAGACATATTTAGCCGAATGTCTCCAGCAAACGCTTTAAGACACAAGCACCCAGCTTGCAAAGCACGGGGACGGTTATTAATCCGGCAGGAATTATTGGGCATTATTTCTGGAATGCTTGCACGCGAACATAGACTATAACCAACACCCTACCACCTCACCTCCCTTTACTAGCCCCGTGTAAATGCAGCGCTGGTGTCCTCATCCTCCTCCTTTCTCTCCTGTTCACAATCACTTTTCTTACCTTTCCTTGCCTTGCAATACCACACTCTACATAGTAATAATATGGTTTAGCGTCTTATCATTTCCTATGGTTTCTCCTTGCGCCCTCGCATTTCCCTTGTCGTGAGATACACGGTTCGTGTCGTTAAATACTTTTCAGGGCAAAGCACTCTGAATCTACGGGACGAAGTAAATTTCTTTCTTTTCCAAAAACCAAAAAGAAAATAAGTATTTTATGAACATCCAGGAATAAAAATAAGAAGTCAAGAGAAAAAAAAAAGGTGACAATACACTTGCACTCAATCGCGCGCCTTTAGCAGGGTGCTCGCGATATAATGTTACGACGCAAATGCCGCTCAGCCTTTGAAGGAAGAAAGAAAAGTCATCGGTTGCTTCGATGCGTCTGGCGATGCGGGCAGCGGGCACTTCGGTTGGCGGTGGCAGGCCAGTGATGCGGACAAGTGTGATGACGATCTTGACCCTGCCGCCAGATTCAGCAGCTGGTGAGCAGAACAGTAAGCAGCCAGGAGGCGACCTCTCAATGAGGTCACGGAGATTTCCCGCCGAGCGCACACGAGCCGTGACAGCACCCGGACGGCGCCGGTCCCGATTCCGTGGCTGGGGCTCACCGAGATTCCCCCCAGGAACCTTGCCGCCCAACTTCGCCGTCTGCCGTGCGGTTCAGGAAGGGTCAGCTACGGTTGTACGGTTGAGCAGGAACGCCCTGTTCCCAAGCACTGCTGGCGGCTCCGAGTACGTCCGGGAACGTCCTGGATCGATCGGGATGCTCGTGTTCGAGTCCGAAACTCGACAACACGAGCAACGCTCCAGCGTTCCTCTCCGAGCCGGCGTTCTTTTCTTTCTTTTCTTTCTTTTCTCCTTGTTATTTGGCTCTTGCCCACTACGGGGGATTGGCCATGAAGCCGGCGGTTAATATAAAAAAGGAAAAAAAGTGCGCTAAAACAAAGGAAGAGTAAGGAATCGGTAATGTAAGGAAGAATGAAATGTTAGAGTGATAGACTATTTATAATACTAATGAACCATAATAAATAATTTGAGGTTTAATAAACTAGTGGCGGCAATTTCGAGGTACGAAGTTTTGGTTGGAAAGATGATTAGCAACGAATTCTTCTTGTGTCACGAAGGAAATTGCACATGGCTAAGCAGACGTTCCTGTTGCTGTAACCTAGTGAGGACGCTCCAAAGGAAAAAATATTCTGAGAATTCAGGGGAATTTTTAAATTCCTGAATGAAATTTCGAAATGTCTTTTCCTCTGACTACTATAACGCTGACAGGTAATTAAAAAGTGATCAATGTTTTCAGGCTCTTGACAATAGCAGCATAGCGAAGATGGCACCAGACCAGACCTGTGTAAATATAAATTTAATGAAGGGATACGACAGCGAAATTTTGTTATTGCCACTTCCAGTTTACGAGAGGGGCACCACTTATTATTCCAAACAAAAGAAAGATGCCCATATTCTTCAATAGGTAACTTCATTTTTAAAGAATCTTGAAGTAAGGCGTTCTCACCGTCGGGTTCGAAATCCTTCCTCCTTTTCTTCTCGCGTGCTCTATCCTGTCACCTTCTCATTGGCCGCTCGTCCGCCCACACAGCCATGCAACCGCCCACCATTGTCGTCTTCCTTCCCTAGACGCTCGGGCCTCTTTCGTGGCGCTGCGGACGTTCTGTGCTCTTTCGGCGCTTTCGACCACCGCACGGTCGCACTAGGTTTACATACACAGTCACTCATCACAAGAGTCCCCACTACGATAAGCTTTAGGGGCGAAGCTCCTTCAGGCGTGGGTCGGTCGTAGCCTGTATGTATGTATGTAGTAACCACCCGCGTGCCGGGAGGCACGCGCTCGCCCTCGGCGCGTGCTTCCCGGCGCGTGCCTCTCTCTCTCCCGGCGCGTGCCTCTGCTGTCTTGTGAGAGAGAGAGAGAGAGAGAGCGAAAGGCACGCGTTGGCTGTGGAAACGCTTGTCCGCCGCGGTGGTGTAGTGGTTACGGTACTCGGCTGCCACCCAAAATACGCGGGTTCAATCCCGGCCGCGGCAGTCGCATTTTCGATGGAGGGGAAAATGCCAGAGGCCCGTGTGCTGTGCGTTGTCAGTGCACGTTAAAGAGCCCCAGGTGGTCTGAATTTCCGGAGCTCTCCATTACGGCCTTTCTCTCCTCTCTATCTCTTTCACTCCCTTTCCCCCACCCCCACGGACGATGGGGTGGGGAGCGTCCTTTCCTAACCGAACCATAACCACAATCAAACGCTCTTTCTTAGAGGAACACTGTACCAGCTCTCAAAAAAGGAGAACGCGCCCTCACCCGCGAGGGACAACGTTGGCGCAGGCAGCGTCACCTAGCGAGTTTCTTGATTGAGAAATACCGACTGCTCGCGTTGGAGAAGCGTTCACCGGCAACCCATATATATATATATATATATACATATAGGCACTGGATCTTGACTTGCAATGAAGTGCCGGTGGGAGATTTCACTTGTGCATAGTTGAACCATGAGGATTCGTAGCGTGCGCGTTAACTAAATTAATCCGCAACTCGGCACGATCTACGCTGAACCTCCCGAGGTTCGCCCACTCATCATCATTCACTCCGTGGATATGCTGTAATTTTTTTAGGAAAAAAACGTTGCGTCAGATGAGTGACAAATATGCAGAATGAAGTTTTGGGACGCGGTAGGGACGTATAAAAAAAGAAAGTGACATTCACTATTGTACCCTACTCATACAGTCTGCTCTTACATTTTCTCAGCCTTTTATATATTCCACTCTAAAGGAATACTCTTGCAAGACCAAGCTCCATCGGAGAACCCGACTATTCAAGTGATTAGCCCGAGTTAGATGCGACAAAGGCTGGTGGTCAGTCTGAGTGATAAAAGTGGCCCCATAAAGATATATATGGAACTTTGCGACGGCTCATGCCCACGCTAAGCACTCCCGCTCAATAGCTGAATACAGTTTCTCGTGGAACTAGCGGTCTGCTTCCATAGTACACCGGGTGTAAGACGCCGTCGTACTCTTGCATGAGGACGGCTCCTATTCCTTTGCCGGACGCGTCGGACCGGAGTATATATTCTATGTTGAGGTCAGGAGCTTTAACTATAGGGCTGGATGTTAATGCCGCCTTGATGTCGTCGAAGGACGCTGCTCTTTCGGCTGTCCAGGTCACGCGGCTGTTCTCTCGCTTCGGAGTAATTTCCACCAGTGGTTGGACCTCCTCTGCGTAGTGTGGAATCATGTCGCGGTAGTAACCGGCCAGGCCTAGAAATGAACGCACTTGCTTTTTGGTTTCGGGTTTAGGAGCTGCCAAGATTTTTTTTACCATGCTGTCCATTGGGCGAATCTCTCCACCTCCCAACACATGACCCAAGACGGTGATGGTGTGCGCTCCGATTTGACACTTTTGAGGCTTTACTCTCAGGCCAGCGCCTCGTATTCTGATAAACAGTTGTTCCAGCGTTTCTATGTGTTCGTCCCACGCATGAGTGGCGATAAGAACGTCATCTATGTAGTGGACAACGTTAGCTATATTCACCAGAAAAGTCCTAATCAACCTTGTAAAGATAGCCGATGCCATCTTTATGCCGAACGGCATGTATAAAAATGATAGTGGCCTGACTTTGTTGAAAAAGCTGTCTCTTCGCGCGATTGTGCTTCTAGTGGCACCTGCCAATATCCCTTTGTCAAGTCCAACTTTGAGAAATATCTTTTCATTCCAACCTCAGCGAACATCACATCCGTTCTCGGGAGAGGTTCGGCGTCTGACAAATGTACATTGTTATTGCGCCTGAAATCGATGCAAGCCCGGTAGGTCTTATCGGGTTTCTTTACGAGGATCAGAGGAGAATTGTATGGCGAGTGTGACTGCTCTATCACTCCAAGATCTAGCATCTCTTTAACCTCTCTTTCGACCGTATCCTGCATGGCAAACGGTAAGGGGTATTGCGGCGTCTTTATTGGGTTGGATGTTGTCAGATGAAGTCGGCATTCCACCAAGTTTGTTCTGCCAGGAATCTCAGAGAACATATCTTTATGCCTTTCCAACACCCTCTGCACTTGTTGTCTTTGGGTTTCATTTAACTCGTCCGACTTCAGGACGGCTTCAAACCGGAGGCCTTTCTTTGGAGTAAGGCATGAAATATTGTCAGTCTCCTCTTCTTCAACGACGATGAACGTCGACCCTAGAAACGTGGGCAACGGTTGCCGCTCCTCGTACCTTTTCAGCATATGGATATGGAAGAGCTTTCTGGTTTTGCCAACATCCAGCCAATAGTCGAATTCGTTTTTCTTTCCGTACACCAAGTAAGGACCCTTCCACTGCATGAGAAGTTTGTTTTGTTTGGTAGGGAGCAGTATAAGGGCACGATCTCCAACCTTTAATTGACGGCGACAGCTATTTGTGTCATAATATTTATTTTGGTCTGCTCGGGCTTTGGTCAGATTCTGATGAGCGAGGTATAGTGTTTGCTCAAGTCGTTCCCTGAGGTCTAATATATAACCATCAGTCGTTTTCAGTTCCTCACTGAGCTCTTCCTTGGTCCATAGCTCTTTCAGCACGCTTAATGGTCCCCGTGCTTGTCGGCCATATATAAGTTCGAAGGGGGAAAAACCGAGACTTGTCTGCGGCACCTCCCTGTAAGCGAACAGAAGAGGGGCACGATACCGATCCCACATTTTCGCTTGCTCTTGGCGTAACTTGCGTAGCATTCCTTTCAAAGTACCATTTTCAAAAAATCCTTTACCATAATCACTCACTTAAGCACGAACTCATCTCAGAACCTTCATACATATCGTCGCGTCTTGATCATCAATATAAAGTTTTTATTCCTTTCTGCAGCACTAACGTTTTTTCAGACTCCTTTCTGCCCAAGACCAGTGCCGAGTGGAACCGCCTTCCCCCCTCCATCGCCTCCATTGAGGACGTGTCATCTTTTAAGACTGCATTAACCGATCATATCTTAAGCCTCTAATAACTGAGTATTGTTTGAACATGTACTTTCATTAATTTGTTATATGATTGTGTTCTTGTTTTTACTGCATGTTTTTGTTGAATTACCGACCCCCTCTGTAACGCCTTTATGAGCCCTGGGGGTAATGTAAATAAATAAATAAACGTTCCACCATACCATTGCACATGGGATGGTATGGAGTGCAGCTGAGGTGCTTAACTGCTAACATATCGTTTACTTCTTTCATCAAACTAGACGTGGAACAGGATGCTTTATCACACAAGATCTCTATCGGGAACCCAATTCTTGAAAACATTTTGAGCAAACCTTCAGCCACGGTAGCGGAATCAATCGCTGGTAGCGGTACTGCGTCAGGATACCTCGTGGCGAAATCGACCATTGTCAGGATGTATCTGCTCAACCGTACAACCGTAGCTGACCCTTCCTGAACCGCTCGGCAGACGGCGGAGCTGGGCGGCAAGGTTCCTGGGGGGAATCCCGGTGAGCCCGAGCCACGGAATCAGGACCGGCGCCGTCCGGGCGCTGTCACGGCTCGTGTGCGCTCGGCGGGAAATCTCCGTGACCTCATTGTGAGGTCGCCTGCTGGCTGCTTACTGTTCTGCTCACCAGCTGCTGAATCTGGCGGCTGGGTCAAGATCGTCATCACTCTCGTCCGCATCACTGTCCTGCCACCGCCAACCGAAGTGCCCGCTGCCCGCATCGCCGGACGCATCGAAGCAAGCGATGACTTTTCTTTCTTCCTTTAAAGGCTGAGCGGCATTTGCGTCGTAACATTATATCGCGAGCACCCTGCTAAAGGCGCGCGATTGAGTGCAAGTGTATTGTCACTTTTTTTTCTCTTGACTTCTTATTTTTATTCCCGGATGTTCATAAAGTACTTATTTTCTTTTTCGTTTCTCGAAAAGAATGAAAGTTACTTCGTCCCGTAGATTCAGAGTGCTTTGCTCTGAAGAGTATTTAACGACACGAACCGTGTATCTCAGCACACCCTCTTCCTCAAAGTTACATCCCTTTGCCACCCTCAAACTATTCTATGCTTTACTCTCTGCCCTCGTTCTTTCTCCCCGCCTCAGCCAGACTTCACTTTCCCATTCCTTGCTGTACCATAGTACGCATGGACATTCATTGTATTCACCACGTTTAGGATCTTCTCTTCCAAAGGACAGCAGTGGCGTATTGCGACACAGACGACCTCGGTTTCATTTCCGTTTCAACCCAGTTAGTGTTCTCGCGAAGTTAGTATAAAGCAGTCGAAGTGATCGCAAAGTATGTTGCTGCTAAAGCGTTCTGACCATATTGCGCGAAACATTAACTAGGCGCAAAGAAGAGTTGTATCAGTTGAACCGGAGAGGATATTGAGGCTTTATGTTCGTACCACTCTGGCGCGTACTCGATATGCTGAGTTTCCCGGTAACGGCAGACATTTTACCTAGAGCAGCGAGAGCTTCGCTGTTAAAACACTGACTTTGGCCGACTAAGCTCGTCTTTAGGTGCGGTCGACTTTACTACACTTCAGCGGAACGTTGCTATCGCAACAGAAATAAAATTTTTGAAAAGTACTGAGCACTAGGCGAGTTGGTACGTATTCTATCGGTAGGAACAGGTACCGAAGAAACATACACATGAGTGGTGCGAGTCCTGTATTGGACACATTGCTGCTCGTCCTACCAGATTCGATACTACAAGCACAAACACACATTAACACAAGTGTTTCAACATTTCTGGCACAGAAGCGTGCTTTTACGGAAACATGAGTGTCCCTGGGGCAGTTCCATCAAGTTTCGTTGGAATAGACGTATTCAAGCTACCACGATGAGTTACTCAAAAGAAATGGAAGAACCATGCTTCAACCTACATGTAGCTGCAGTGCTCCTTATCACCATCGACATCACTGCAAAAAGAAACATAATAATCATAATAATAACAATTTCATCCTTTGAGTAATGATACGCAAGATGCGGGCTTAAGTTGCGCTCTGTAGAGGCAGTAGGGTAGTATATTCCACTATTTTAGACGAAGGAAACATGGATTAGGCTAAATGCCGTTATTTTTACCATTAGCATGTATTTCCAAAGAGAAGTGAAGTTTTCGGAGTGTGCTCGCTTCACACATGCAAGGAATTCCTTTCGGTTCCCATGCCGGCATGACAAATTTATATTCAATCCATTTCCATTCTTTATAGCAGCTGAACAAGACCACCATTGAACTATTGTCTTGAAATGTTTACGGCCCACCGGTTCAAAAGAGCGCCCGAGACCCGTTTTACCTCCACAAGAAAAAGGAGAAGGCTGGTAACAGTAGAAAAGAGCCTGCAAAACAACGGGTCCCTAACTACCATAATAGAAATCATGATTCTACTGAAATCATGAGTACGTCTGGTCGCAGGCTCTGCAGAACCACCAGGAGAAAGCGTGCGCCTTTACCCGAATAATTCGTCTTGTAAAGGAGGCCATCTCGTACACAAAATCGGCCGGTGGCTTGAGGACGCAGCGCAGCAGTAAAAAGGGGATCCAGGCTAACATCACTGGCTTGTTCATCCCTGAATCTCGTGGAGTCCGGGAATGTGGCCGAAATAGAAGCAAAACAGTCATCGAAGTTGTCTTCGTCACACTCCGTAGTCGGTAGAGGAAGGCGGGAAAGGCAGTCGGCATCTGCGTGACGACGACCGGACTTGTAAGAGATGACGAAGTCGTACTCCTGAAGTCGGAGAGCCCAACGTGTCAGTCGACCACTCGGATCACGGAGGTTCACCAACCAGCATAGAGTGTGGTGGTCCGTAACTATGGTGAATGGGCGCCCGCAGACGTAAGACCGAAATTTGTGAACCGCGAAAACTGCTGCCAAGCATTCTTGTTCCGTGACAGTGTAATTGCGTTCCGCCTTACTCAGAGATCGACTGGCATAAGCCACAACGTGCTCAGATCTGTGATGACGTTGTACTAGCACAGCTCCGATGCCAATTCCACTGGCATCGTCGTGCAATTCTGTAGGCGAGGAAGCATCGAAGTGGCGTAATATAGGTCCCAAGGTCAGTTCAAACTTTAGTTGGCGGAACGCCTCGTCTCAAGCCGACGTCCAGTTGAAAGGTACATCCTTATGGAGAAGGCATGTCAGGGGGTACACCACATCGGCGAATCTTGGCACGAAGCGACGAAAATGGGAGCATAAGCCCAAGAAACTCCGCAGCTCCCGCAGTGACTTCGGTGGTTCGAAGGAACTTACTGCTTCAATCTTCCGTGGATCGGGCCTCACACCATTTCTGTCGAGTAGATGTCCAAGTACCAACGTTTCAGTCTCTCCAAAGCGACATTTCTTGGAGTTCAGTACCAGACCAGCTTTCTCGACACAATCAAGGACGAGGATAAGACGTCGGTTATGCTCATACAAACTGCTTCCAAAAATCACATCATCCAGATAGCAAAGACAAATTTCCCATTTCATTCCACGGAGGATGGTGTCCATAAATCGTTCGAACGTCGCCGGCGCATTACAGAGACCAAAGGGCATGACGTTGAACTCATAGAGGCCATCAGGTGTCACGAAGGCTGTTTTCTCTTTGTCGTCTGGGTGCATTGGTACCTGCCAATAACCTGATCTCAAATCCAGTGAGGTGAAGTAAGCAGCAGAATGGAGGCAGTCGATAACATCGTCCATCCGAGGAAGCGGATACACATCCTTTTTGGTGACAGCGTTTAGTTTTCTGTAATCGACACAGAACCGCCATGATCCATCCTTTTTCTTCACTAGAATCGCTGGTGCTGCCCAGGGACTTGAGGACTCCTGAATGACACCTTTATGTAGCATGTCCTTGACCTGTTCAGCGATAACTGTTCTCTCTGCTGAAGACACGCGGTAAGGCTTTTGGCGAATAGGGTGTGCCGAGCCGGTGTCTATTCGGTGATGAGCACGAGAACGAGGCAGTGAAGCCTGCTTGTCGCTCTTGTGCGAAATCGAACACAGACACATGCGCCAGAAGAACTCGCGCAAGAGCTCGGCGCTCATCTGAGGGAAGAGACTTATTTATCATTCGTAGGACGTGCTCTTCAGAAATAGCTGGGTTGGCGTTGTAGGTTGGACACTGCGCCTCGTCGCTGAAAGCCATAATAGCGCTGTAAGTCATTTCCTCAAATGTGGCGAGTTTCATACCGCGCGCGAGAACAGCAGGGGCCGATGAACAATTGAAAGCCCACAGATTCGTGGCACCATTCACTACACTAACGACAGAACGCGGTATGAGTACATCCTTCTTGGCGCAACTAGGAGCAAGCGGTAAAACTTCTGCATCAAATGAACAACGGTCGGTAGTAGTGGCTTTGACACAGACACGCGAGAATGAACAAAGCGGTATCAACAGATAATCGGAAACAACGAAGTACCTCTTGTCTTTCGGAGGCATGTCTGCAAGGGCGGCAAGGAGTGCACTATCCAGACTTATTTCACCCGTACCGCAATTGACAGAAGCGCCACAATCCTTAAGCAAATCAACACCCAGAATGACATCATGAGTGCAACGCGGTAATACCAAAAATTCTGTTTTAAAGTCTTCCCCGCAGAACAAAACACTTGCAACACAAATTCCGAGAGGAATAAGGCACTCTCCACCGACACCACGAAAGGTCACACTGTCATTCCATGGGAACATTACTTTCCGTCCCAAGTGAACGTGGCACTCATGACGGACACGGTAGCACCAGTATCTACTAAAGCACTTGTGGGTATACTATCGATGAAGATATTCACTTTGTTTTTCACCATCACCAGAGGAATATTTCGCAGATATCGAGGCTGCATGGCGACCTCACCTCCATTGGCCGCGTCGGCTAGTTTCCCGACGGCGGTGGTGACGTAAGGCGTCGCCGTGGTGATGGCGAACGGCGTTGTCGACTGGTTGGTGGCGTCAGGCTGCGATCTGAAGCTGGTGAGGCACTTCTGTTGTGCTGTCCGAATTCATTTCTGTGTGCTGAGCCCGTGGAACGGGCAGCTCCAAAGTCAGATTGCCAGACGTCACGATCGAAATTAGCCCAACTTGGTTGTTGACCGTATCTTGTCTGTCGGCGTCTGCGACAGAATCGAGAGATGTGACCCGTGGCTCCACATCTATAACAAACGGGCGGTGTGCGACTCGTGTTGTAGACTTCGCGGCCAAATGTCGGTTGTTGCGGATAATAGCGAACACGGCTTTCGGATTGCGAATGCGTGGTGCGGGTCCATAAGAGCGCTCGTCGTGCGTCACTTCATCGGGAAAATTACATTGGTGCTGTGGCCGCTGATCGGCAGGACAGCTGGGAACTCCTGGCCTGGCAGACAACGCGGATACAGCGGACGCAGGTTGATGTTAATGGTCGGGACGACACAGCTGTTCGATACCCGCTGCTCCTTTGGTGTGTCGTTCGAGTTCTTCGCGGACTATCTGCCTTATGGTGGTCGCAAGATCAAACTGATAGCCGGAGCTTTCCTCAACGCTTGCAACTGTGGTAACATTGGCTAATCTCCCGAATTTTGGCATAATACGGCACAGCTTCAATGTTTCAAACGTTCGGCAGTGCTTGATGAGGTCGGTGACTGAGTTGAGACTCTCTTTTCCAATCAGGTAGCTATAGACGTCTTCAGCGATCCCTTAAAGAAGGTGCCCAACTTTATCTTCTTCCGACATAAGAGGGTTTACCGTTTTGCACAGATTCAAGACCGCCTCTCTGTACGTTGTACAGGTCTCACCTGGGACTTGTGCACGCCTGTTTCCTCTTCGCGATGGAATCGCCGAAGCACTCTGTAATTTCTGTGACAAAGCGGTCCCACGTTGTTAGTGTGTCCTCGTGGTTCTCGACCCACAGAAGTGCGGTATCCGTGATAAAGAGAACGACGTTCTCTAACTGAGCCGACTGGTTCCATCCGTTGTACTTGCTCACACGCTTGTAATGCGTGAGCCATTGCTCGACGTCCTCACCAGATTTTCCCGAAAAAGATCGTGGTTCCATCGTGTGCATCCGGGCACCGGTTGACCGCACCGGAGAGGACAAGGTTGACGGGTCGTTGCCGTGGTGAGACATCTCCAGTGGCGGCAGTCGAGCGAGGCGCCGGCTTTGTCGTAGGATCCCTGGTAACAACTCCGTCTTCTCGGTCAGCGTACCCCGCACCTCCACCACAAAACTGTTACGGTTGAAGGTGAAGCTCAGGTTTATTTACAGGAGAGCGCGGAGCGCTAGGTAGTTGGTAGAGCCGAAGCAAGATGGCGTCCAACCGCTCGACAAGATATCGTCCTCGTCGTCTTCCACCCTTGCCTGGCTCATACCTTGATTGCCCGTCTGATACCTTAGCAATATAAATGACGTAGGCAGCATGCACCTATATGGCAAATATACTGCCTCGTCATGGTAACCATCAAGGACGCAGCAGAATTTAAGGCCTTGCCAGTCGGACTGTTCAATGGCGAATCTGTAGCGCCTGTACCCGCCAGGGGAGACAAAATAACACTGCATGACGATAGCGGTGTAAACAGTCCGTCGTCTTTCGAGAGAAATTCTCACCAGCGGCGAAATGCGTCGGCTTTTAGACACGTCACAGCACGTTCTGCTATTATCTCTGAGATTCTAGAAGGCACTAAGTGTGCGTCGGGAATGCAATGTTTGCAGAACGCTCAAAGTCATTCTCGAAGCAGAATGTAAGATAAACGCGGCAGGCTCTGCGTGTCGCAGGAAAGTGATAATGCGATCGCCATCAACAAACATAAAAGAAGGAACATGTCAACGTCAACTATGCCAACGCACAGAATTTTTTTTTTTGAGCTGACGATACCATGCCCGGTTATTCCAACTCGGGTTGGTTTTAAATGCGAAGTATTTCTTAGCGGCGGCATGTCCCGCGGCGTCGGCGTCCGCACTCACACTGCGCATGCGCAATTCTCCTTCCCTCTCTCCAACAGCTACGCGTTACTCTCTCCACTTCTCTCCTACCACCTGCTTGCGCTTCTCCAGCGTTCTCGCTTCTGCTCTCGCATGCATGGTCTACTCTCCTCCTCTAGTGTGAATATAAAGCGCATGCGCTATTCTCCTCTCCTTCAAGTCTGAATATAAAGCGGGTAGAGCGCTGCGCGCGTTCAGTTCAGCGCTTGCTTGGGTTCCCTCAGCTTGACTCCGTTGATGCTTCCGATGAGGTGTGATGGAAGCAACAGTCCCGTCAGTTAGTGGGTTGGCGCAAGCAAGCGTCAGCATCAGTCCACAAACTAACAGCAACGCTTTGGCAGTGCGCAGTGCGGGTGGCGCGTTAACAGTGCGGGTGTGGCGTCCACACCCGCACTGCGCAACCTCCTCCCTCTCCTCTCCTTGTATCATCTCCTCTCCGAACGGCGCGAGTTGACTATGGAAACGCTCTTTCTTCGATGAGCGCTTTACCAGCTCGCAAGGAATGAGAACGCGCCCGGCCGCATTTTCGATGGAGGCGAAAATGCCAGAGGCCCGTGTACTGTGCGTTGTCAGTGCACGTTAAAGAACCCCAGGTGGTCTAAATTTCCGGAGCCCTCCACTACGACCTTTCTTCTCTATCTCTTTCACTCCCTTTCGCCCACCCCCACGGACGCTTAGCCGTGCTCCCTACACGGGCTGCAGAAATTAGCGTCCTTTCCTAACCGAACCACAATCATCAATCAATCCCTCGCCCGCGAGAGACAACAGTGACGCAGCAGCGTCTACTGGCGTCAAACCGATGCAAACTCGGTGTGCAGCCCCCCTGCTTCTTCGCATCGCCTCATGATCCCCTTTAGCGGGAGATGGTGCGATTTTTTCTCGGGCTGACATAATGGTTGTCGTGCAATTCCGATGTCATGATTTTTTGCCAAAACGCACATTTTCGTATTTTAGGCAAACTACTAAGAACCCTGCGCAGCGTGAACGGCTTATAACAAACGGAAGGCACTTTTATTTCGTCAATAAGTTTAGATCCATAGGTGTAATATTTAACGCACCTTTAGCCTTAGTGCACTGTTCTGTGTAATAACAAAGAAAAGATTCAGAAAAAGGCTCACCTAAGGTTTGACAAGGGAGGGGGATTTCGCGTTTAGTTTGTTGTATCTTGGGCGTGGAAAGACATTGAAACTCCGGCGAAAAACGCTAGCCCAAACGGCAGCAGACAGAAATTGCCTTAACAAAACGACATTTTATCAGTTGAAATTTTCCACCAGTGGAATGTTAAGGCTGCTTTAAATGCTCCTGTAGAAATTTCTGTAATACTGCAACAGCACGTGCGACAAAATGGGGCTGATGGATTAGGCATATGTCTGGTCAGAACGGCTCTTTCACTATGTGCAACTCTGAGGAAAACCGATGCGTGTTCCTCACGATGACGTCGGTTTGTCTCATCTCACACCATTTCGGGGGACAACGTGTCCTACAAAGCAAACCTAATGACAGCAGGAGATCTTGTTTTGGCGTACCCCACCGACAGGATAATGAATTCACCGAAACAGAATCTTGTGTCCACGATTTGATAAGTGGGCCAACCACGAGGTGGCGCTAAGCGTCTACAGCTTGTATACAAAATCAGTCATTGATATTCTCAAGAATATGCTGTGCATTTTTGTACACTACGGTGTGCTCCTAAAAGAATAACTTGTAGTTGGTGGATATTGAAATGACTGAAAGTTAGGACAAATTGACATTCAGCTTGCACAGAAACTCACCGCCGATCAAAGAAACGATGGCCGGCGCGCCTCCCCCAAACATGCTGTGCTTCCGTCCTTCTGTTCGCAAAAGCCTCCGTGATATAGGGATCCATCATTGGGGAATTTATATACGCGTGAAGCGCTCAGGTTCGTCAGCTATGCCCAGATAATTCAACGCCTCATGACTGCCGGCCACGCGTCAGCAGCAGATGAATCAGCTTGCAGGTGGCGATTTGCTCACTCGAAGGTTTGTTGACCGTTGAAAATGTTAAGGCATTGTCGTCAGCTTATTCAAAACGCACATGCCGTTTATACAAAAGAATGTGCCTTAACGATACTCAGGAAACGGTTCAGATGGAAACGCGCCTTTGATGAAATGCTGTTTTTGCAGCAATTCTAGAGATTCCATTTAACAAAAACTTCCCTCTCCAGAGCTTGCACCCTGTCATGTTTTTTGAACAGTGCACCAGCGCTGCCTTTGTTCTCACTGGGTCTTGTGGTTCGTGCTCATAATTTCCTATGTTATTTTGTCCGTTAGCGAGATGTATTCTCGTTTTTGTTCCAAGAATGAAAATATTATCCACAAAAAAATATTCTGGCGCTAGGTACTTCCGTCCAGGCGGCGTTTGTAATACCAGCAAGCAGTACTTGCAACCACATGACTATTTCGTCTTCCTCACTCGCTCGCACCTGCACATGCACATAGCTTTTCCAGACATTGCATAACGTGCCAATGAATTCAGAAATTCTGCAAGCTATTGTGGACACATGAAATGTGTCTCAGTGGCTATGAATGAATAAATAACTATGGAGCGGACGCCACTAAAAGAAGGATCTCATAACTTCCATAGGCAATTTTATTCTGGTGCACTACTACCGTTCTAGCAAATACGAAAATCAAGGTGTTTAGCTTGAAGAAATTTCTTGCTTAACGAGGTGACCTTGCAAACCTTAGAGTGGTGAAGATTCGCTCATCGGTGCTCCTCGCCACTCCTCTAACGAAATAAATATTGTAATGAAGAAGA